>CAUYPK010004592.1:0-31787 GCA_963574355.1 Loris lydekkerianus
TATGCAGCCTTAAAGAAAGATGGAGACTTTACCTCTTTCATGTTTACATGGATGGAGCTGGAACATATTCTCCTTAGCAAAGTATCCCAGGAATGGAAGAAAAAGTATCCATTGTACTCAGCCCTACTATGAAGCTAAACTATAGCTTTCACATGAAGGCTATAACTGAACTATACTACAAGACTATGGGGAAAGGACCAAGGAAGGGGAGGGGGAGGGGGGAGGTTTGGGTGGAGGGAGGGTAATGGGTCAGGCCACATCTATGGTGCATATTTTTATCTATTTAAAAAAAAAAAAAAAAGAACCTTAACTGTCATTACAAGTAGTTTCCGAACCTCTGTGTTGAGGATTATGCCAACAGTCAGGCCAACTGAGATCAGCCCAGGTAGCAGGGACCAAAAAGGGCCAGCTAGGGGTTGGAGCAAGGGCTGATTTAGAGCTGACCTCTCCTGTGAGGATTAACTGCTTTGTGGCTTATTTTTGGAGGTTTCAACTTGCAGTTTGGTTTTCTTCTGGGGCTCCTGATGATTCTGGCTTACATTTAAATCTCTTCATTTGGTGTCTGGGCTTAGAAGATGCAAAGAAATGTTAATATTTGCTGAAGTCAAATATAATTAATACTGTAATTTGGTTTCAGAAAGGTAATACATTATAAAACCAAGGCTGTATCATTTTCAGATTATTTACAGTTTGGATAACCCACACAATGGAGCCTACGTAGGGTAGATAATTGGAAGTAATTTTAAAGTGTGTTAGAAATGAACCGAGTTCAGCTTCATTTTGGGAAAGGATAAGTCATTAAAAGTAGATTTCATAAAGAGATAGGGCTAAATTTCTCCTGACTAAAGAAAATATCATTTTTAAAGTGCCCGGGGATAAGGCGTGTGGCAGTCTTTCATGTTTACATGGATGGAGCTGGAGCATATTCTTCTTAGCAAAGTATTTCAAGAATGGAAGAAAAAGTATCCAATGTACTAGCCCTACTACGAAGCTAATTTATAGCTTTCACACGAAGGCTATAACCCAACTATAGCACAAGACTATGGGGAAAGGGCCAAGGAAGGGGAAGGGAGGGGCAAGGTTAGGGTGGAGGGAGGGTAATGGGTGGGGTCACACCTACGCCGTTACGGTGAATGGGTATAGGCGAAACTTACTAAATGCAGAATTCAAATGTCTTCATACAATAACTAAGAAAATGCCATGAAGGCTATGTTAAATAGTTTGACGAAAATATTTCGGTTTGTATATGAAACCAGCACATTGTACCCCTTGACTGCTCTGCATAATGTACACAGTTATGAGTTAATAAAAAAAAAAAAAAGAAAAGAAAAGGTGGGTTGTGTATTAGTGCCAAGCGTTTTGCAGAGTATACTGGAGAGAAGAAACCTCCTGAGGAATCCTGTTGCAATATGAGCACTTTATTAGGACCCTCAGCAATTACTGGGTATAGAGGGGGAGAGTTTATTTTATATATAAAAATATATATGTATATGTAGTAGACATACAGGGCAACACAAAGCCAAGGTAGGGACAAAAATGTATTCACACATAGATGAGCCTCACAAAACTTGGACTGTTCAAAATGAGGATTTCAAACTGATCCAAACTAGAAGCTAATCTATAAGCATTTGCAAAGCCTGAAGGAATCAAAAGTTGGCACTTGACCGTGAAGGCTATGTTAACTAGTTTGATGAAAATATTTCAAATTGTATATAAAACCAGCGCATGGTACCCCATGATTATATTAATGTACACAGCTATGATTTAGTAAAAAAAAAAAAGTTGGCACTTGAACATGAAAACTTTGATATTTGCTATGTTTTGTTCTATTTAAGTTAATGTACAATGTGTAGGTCATTCTTATTCCATTCCTTTTAATTTCTTCATAGAGTCCACGGTTAAAGCAATGTTATGGATACATACCTGTGAATTGGGTTTTAGTAATCCTGGGGTCCAGAATAGGAATATCAGCTAAGTAGTACCATGCAAAAGGATGTTGCCTTGCTTAAGTGTGCATTCCCAGAGGAGGGTTAGCACGAAAACTGGCCATATCTTTACTCACTTAGGACTTTGGACTCTTTCTTAGTTAATTCTACTTTTTCCTGAATTCCTCATCATGGTTTGTCTATCTCAGTGCTAATAAATTATCAAGCTCTCAAGTAGCCAAACACAATCTTAGAATAAAGTTTCTAAAAACGAAAAAGGAAAAGTAATCTGTAGCAAAAATACCCGAAACATCAAGGTGCCATCAGCATGGTATGGTGGAAAGGTCATTGAACTAACACTTCTAGTCCCTGTGGTGCTTTGTTAGACGGTGGACCCTTGGCAAGCCTTTTAGTACATCTGGGGACTGGTTTTCTCATCCATAAAAGAATGAGTTGAATGAGATGGCTGCTCCTGTCTATCTGGTTGTAACATTATAGGAATTCGACATGTCTGTTTCTCAAGTAGGGAATTCCCTATATATGCACATAAACCATTCTATCAGTCTGGTTGATTTGGGCAGGAAAGAATACTGGATAGGTCACAGAATCAATAGAAGGAACTGAAAGCTTAAAAACCAGGTTGGGGGCCATGTAGCCAGAATAAAGTACCTCAGCTGGTGCTACAGGATGGGGCTGGTGAGGAAACTGCTGAAGAAAGCTGCTTCTGTCATCTGTGAACTAGATTTGCAATTTGGCAACTGCCACTCTGGCCTGAGGTGTGAGCCCTCCTTTACTCAACCTCTGCCCCCCTGGGAATCATCCACAGTTCCTGCACCTTTGCACACTTCTTCCTGAGGAATTTCAAGGTTGGGCTGCAGCATCTGGTAGCTGAGGCCCCAGGAACAAGCCTGTATCCTGCCCTAGCAGTGAGTTTCTGACATTTTCAGCAACTCTGCTCAGTCTCACATCTGGATTGTTTCACACCTGGTTTGTAAATGTGGAGAATTCCCCAAATGCAAACAAGGTTTCTGAAAATGACAACTTTTCACTACATCCTTTGTATCCAGTTTAGTAGACAAATATTCTATGATGTTGAATTTCTCTAAGTGCTATGCTTAAATCCAGCCTTTCCTGGAGTGAAGCTCACAGATGGCTACACATCTTTCTTAAGCTTGCCTTCCCATTCCTGGGTAATTAAAGCCATTTCTTGATCATTTTCAGCTTCTACCAAAGCAATCTCCTCTCTCCTCTTTCCCTCTGTCTCTCCTTCCCCAGCACCTTCCCCCTCTCCTCTCCTCTCCTCCCTTCCCTCCTCCTTTCCTCCCCCCTCCTCCCCCCATTTCCCTCCTTGCCTGTCAACCTTTTTTCTCTCTTCCTCTCTTCCTTATTGTTTGGAATGAACAAGTCAGAAAGTTATTTCTCTTTTGCCAACTACCAACTGACTTGTGGCATTTAAGGCTTGATTTTAAAAATGTTACTTTTAGATGATAGGCATAAGAATGTACTCAGGTATCTGCTAGGACTTAAGAAAATTTTTATTGCTGCTTTTATTGCAAGAACAACTTGGAGAAGATTTGGAGGTGGAGATGGAGTGTTAAGTAAAAGTATTTAAATTGCCCAGATCTAGCCTGAGTGGGGTGGATTGTGGGAATGACATGGGGACCAGGAGGTACATTTGGGTAGCTCCTTGGGGAGGGAGGTTCTCTGAAAAAGAGAATATCGATCTAATCCTGTTTTATAAGACAGAGAATATTGTATTTTCCAGTAGTTGGTTGAGAAGACAACACTCCAGTCTGCCATTGAGGCCCTCAATTCACAGAATCCATGAGAAGCTAGTGTTAGGCTTTGTGTGAAAAATTGCAGTGTTTCTATAAAAAATGAAGCTTTCTAGCTCAAATTGGAAAATGCTACAAACATGCTGTAAAACAAAACATAAGGACCCCACTCTAAGCTTGAAGAACAGTAATAAGTGAAAATGACTGCTAATGGCATATTGTCAGTGATATAATATAGCTGCCCTTTGGATGTCAGAACTGGACCTTTTCTGAATTTATTATAAGACTCAGGGGAAAAATGCATGTTCATTACTAGTGCTTAGAGCATCTGGTAAGGTAACCTCTAATTCTGCTTAAATGGAAATTGACAAAGCAGGTACATGTTATCCTGGTTCTTGTGAATTGGTCCTCAGGGATGGCTCTTCTGATTCAGCATTCTTGAATTATGTGCCATTCTCAGAACAAGGCTTACACTCAATGGTTCAATCTGTGTAAATAAATCTAAGCCATATGAATCTGACACAAATTGCTTTATTCAATGAATTGAATGATTGTAAGTGACTGGCATGGTCTTCAGTGCTTTACATAGTGACTTCATAGATCTAAATTCCCTGCCTGTGCAAGGAGGTAAGTTAGTGGTCATCCGAGATCCACATTACATTTTGAATAGAAAATACTAAATGGTAACATGTAGATCTTAGAAGATAAAGACTAAGGCTGGAATAAATTATTTCATTTAGTTCAGCAGTTATATAGGTGTATTTTAGTATCCCAGGGAAGAAAGGTTGGTTATTTTTATAGAAAATATTTCAGATGTACAACAGACTCTGTTATAAAAATTGTTTCCTTTTTTCCATCAGCCAAGATCCCAGGAAGACTTTATAAAAACAGACTAAATCATTTTCTTCTTTGTGTCATATTTCCTTCATCTACTGTCTTTTCTGTATGACTCTGAAGGGATAACCTTGAGGTGGACCTAGTGTTCTTACTGAGATTGCTAATAGCAATCCAGTTGTGTTCAAGAGCTGAACTTTAAAGTTATGATGATGTCAAATCCCAGAACATCTTTCTAACCTCTGGTGAGTCCCAGGTACTTGGGAAAGTCTGTTATTGTATAAGCTCTGGAAGAATATCCCAGTTGCCAATGGCAAAAGTAGTTGGGTGGATTGGGAGATGAAGAGGAAAGAAGAAGGAAGGAAGGAAAATTGCTTTATGCAAATAACATAATGAACAAAGGGACAATGAGAGAAAAGCAAGTGGCAGTGGCTGAGTAGAGCTACTGCGGCCTCAGGTGCGATGCCACTAGCAATCTCCTACAGAAAGCTCAGGGACATGCTGGGCATTAGCATTTGTTTGGAAAAAGAAGTTGAGGTAGGGCATGGATTGGTCAGTCAACATTCCTGGTGGTGGCTTTTTGTGCAGTTGAGGGTTCATACCCTGCATTGACCTATTTCTGCTGCTTCTGCGACTATTAACCCGATCTCGAACTTCCTTGTGGAGCACTGAATCATGCCAGGTAGCATGCTAAAGCATTCATGTGTATTTTCTCATTTAGCAGTTCTAAAGAACGTTCAGGATGTGTGGAATACTAAAAGTTGAATAGCTGGGGGTGTTGGCAGGAGACCCACATCCACCAAGGGAAGCCTGTAACTTCCTCTGTGAGAATGTATAATAGTAATAAGACTTAGCTCCTGGTGGTTGTTAGGGGTAAATAGCTCTAGCGCACAGATTAGCACCATGTCAGGCTCAGGGCACGCTGTGCTGTTGTTTGTTTCTTCTTCTTAGTTATACTAGTTTCCTTATCCATGGGTGGCGCCTGTGGCTTAGTGAGTAGGGTGCTGGCCCCATATACCGAGGGTGGCGGGTTCAAACCCAGCCCCGGCCAAACTGCAAAAAAAAAAAAAAAAAAAAAAAAAAAAGCTAGGCGTTGTGGCGGGCGCCTGTAGTTCCAGCTGCTCGGGAGGCTGAGGCAGGAGAATCACAGAAGCCCAAGAGCTGGAGGTCGCTGTGAGTCCTGTGACGTCACGGCACTCCACCAAGGGCGGTAAAGTGAGACTCTGTCTCTACCAAAACAAACAAAAAAAAATTAAATTTAAAAATTCCATATAGTTGGAATATTTTATTAATGTAATCTTTGCCCTTATCCTGCACTGTGTAATTTTGGAATTCTTGGACACAGAAGTTGCATTTGATTTGTGATAGCCTTGTTATAGCGCCTAATGTAATACCTTGCACAAGGCAGGTACTCAAGATATTTTTTGAATTATGGTGAGAATACCAAGACACAATTTGACAGGAAAGAAATCTTTTCAATTTTTTTTTTTTTGTTTTTTTTAGAGACAGAGTCTCACTTTATTGCCCCCAGTAGAGCACTGTGGTGTCACAGCTCACAGCAACCTCCAACTCTTGGGCTTAGGTGATTCTCTTGACACAGCCTCTGGAGTAGCTGGGACTACAGGTGCCCGCCACAACACCTGGCTATTTTTTGTTGCAGTTTGGTCGGGGCCTGGTTTGAACCTGCCACCCTTGGTATATGGGGTTGGTGCCCTACTCACTGAGCCATAGGCATCACCTGAGAAATCTTTTCAGATTGGAAACATGTAATGAAGCAAAGTATTATAGGCATTTCTAAAATTATGAATGGCATATTTTGAAGCCATAGTTTCTCGGGAAATTCTGAGTCTAGGAAAAATAGAAAAAGGCTATGCTGCCTGGAGTTTTCTCAAGTGTGATAAAAAGTTTCTTTTCTGGAGCACAAAGGATCGATATGGTTTATTGTTCAGAACATAAAGAGCTCCAGTGAGGGTGTGGGGACAAGAGTGGCAAAGAGTTCAATTGCCCAGAGCAAATAAATGCCCAACTTGGGTATCATCTGTCTAAGGTGGACTACAACACACAGAGACTGCAGTGAGCAAGTGCTTCTTTTCCTACTTAAAGTAACACTTAGAAATAGTCTTTTTAACTAATTTGCAGCAGATTATTTTTAATAATCACCTTTTATATCTTGGTTTAGTATGCATATATATTTTTCAAAGACTAAGATCTAATCTTACCAAATGGACAAAGATGTAATAGTGACAGATTTTGGTATCTTTTTGCCTTTAATACCTCTTATTTATTTATTTTTTATTTTTTGTGATTTTGGGAGGAAGTCTTAATTCCCTCACTCTTCCATTCCAGGAGGCAACTGAAAGCTAAATTGTGGGTAGACACAGTTTAGAATCTCACAGACCACTTAATACATCTTGCTATAAAAATTGGCTGTAATCATTAGATCTAAGTTATCCTGATTCTACCCAAGAAAAGGAGGAAAATTATAAACATAACAAAAACATAATACTGTGGAGCTAGAGTCTGAATTTGGATCCAGTTTCTGTACTTACTACATACATAGTATTGGTTGAATTACTTCATCTGTTTGCCTAATCAATACAACAGGAAAAATAATATGAACTATCTCTTGGATTCTTGGAAGATTAAATAAATTAATATATGTAAAGCACCCAGAGGAGTCAGGACAGTAGTTCCACAAATTAGTGGCATTATTCCTGTGTGTTGCTAGTAAGTTCAGTTTTTAAATTTCTAATTTTCTAATGTTTCTCTTCATAATATCAGGAGATGGGTACCACAACTGAGGAATTGGAGTGTGTGTGCGTGTGATTATGGTATGATTTTTTTTCTTTCAGGCAAGTGGGTTTTATTTCAGAAAGTTAAAGTCATTAACTTTGAAACATCCTTCAACTAATCCAATTTGAGGAAGAGCCAAACCATAAAGAATCATTTTATTCATTGAATGGGAAAATGTACAGTAGGTATGTGTAATAAATGAACATATTACGAAGTGAGGATATAAAATTAAATGTGTGTAGGTGGATAAGAAAGTTCATCCAAAAAATGTAATGACTTGGGAGTTCCGGAACTTTAGAGAAGATGTTTTGCATGTCATTAAGTCTGGCATTGTGGTGTTTTTTCCTGCTGAGATTGTCTTGGATCTACTTACGCTCCTGTTTAAAATCTGAACAGTCTGAGTGCTGTTTCCATAGCCACAATGGAACACTAGCTGGAAAGAAGGAAAATGAGCAGGCTCCTCATCAATTTAGGAAAAGGCAATCTAGTCAATTTGTAGAATTTAGTTGTGATTGGGGTTTTAAAACATTTCTCAAAGAGGTATTTTTTAAGTGCGCCTCAAGTGTATTTTCTACATTGCAATTGACTGTGTATGAATATGCCAATTTAATATTTCACAATTTTTTACTCATTTACAAAACACGTGCTTTTCTTTCGAAGATCTGCCTTTAGTTCATAACTCTGTCACTTATTGACGGTCGGGTGTGGGTGGGACGCTTGCCCTTGCTGAACCACAATTTTGGCGTCTACTAAAAGTTGAGAATAAAAATATCAGCTGATTGCATTTGAGGGGGTGAATTCAGTAGGATGATCACCTGGGGTATAATAGGATTCAATAGATATTGGTCCTTCTTACTGCTTTTTGCCCACATCTCCCCCACAGTCTTTCAGGCTTCCTTTCAATCCTACCTATTTTACATTTCAAAGTCGATAAAAATAAATTGTGTTCATTAAGAAATTAGAAGTGAAGAGTGTTAGCAAATCTTAATTTTTAATTATCCATATCATGGAAGGAGCTGTGAAAGTGTATAGAAGAGAACGTTGCCTTTTGAGATTTTCATAACTCCTATCCTTTATATAGTCTTGAATATTTTTGACAATGGTGATCACTCAAAAGATAAAGGTGACGTGAGTGCTCCTATGCTTAAAAGATGGTTAGCAACAGATATTCATTACCCTTATATACATTTATATTTTGCATCAGTTTCTTGGTAACTATGAAATTTTCAAAAGGAACATTTACATTTGTTACAGATGTTTCATGGAAACCATTATTAGTGGGAAGAAAAAAATGATTTTGGAAGCAATTGAGTGAAGGTTTAATTTTTATTTCTAAAAGAAAATGTGCGCATGCAATGAAAGTAATAAAGGGAAGCTGAATTTCCCTTGAGGTATGCGAGGCTGAATAAAATCTGCTACATTATCCTTCAATCAGCCACTTAAAAATTTTAATTGTGTAGACTCTTAATCATGAGGAAAGTAACTTTTGCATGGGCTTTCCTTTGTGAGGGGAGTAAGGGAGGGCTACTTCCTTTTTTTTTTTTCTTTTTTTTCCCCCAGTTCCTTAGGAAGAATATTTTATTTCAGCGTTCTTTGGCAGCTCCTGTGCTTTTCCAGGCTCCAAGTGTTGACTTTCAGGATGGTTAAACTGTATTGCATGGGAAGAAAGTGACCAGTGATGAATGAGCCTTAAGCAAGTGGTACTTAAAACTGTAAAATGTTTCTCAACTAACCACGCTCCACGTCCCTGTAGTGTGTACAGACAGGGACCAGAACACTAGCTGTTGGATAGGTTTGCCTGCTGAGTCAGGGGCTAACGCTACACAGGCCTCATTCCTCCCACTCCCTTTTACGCAGAGTGACGCAGAATATGCCATTTTGGAAATACACTGCAAATTGGTATGTAATGAATATCTGATTTTCTTTTTACACATTCCATGGCAATCAAGAGAGCTGTGCAGTGTGATAACATTGGAAGATGATTTTATGACTCAAATTTTAACTTTCCACATATCTCGTGAGGGACGCTCTATTCAGTGGAGTTTCCTTGCATGATTCAGGTTAGCAACTATCTGAAGTGTTGCTCTAGGCCACTGGTAACTTCCTACACCTCTGCAGGGTTCAGTGTGGCACTGAGCTGCTGCTGTGCCTTCAGTGTTTCTGCCAGTATCTCTTGGAGTCACTGAGTGCTGGCCACATTAGAGCAAGAGTATGTTTTTGGCCTTGAGTCCTCTAAAACCAAAGAAAAGTGGAAAGAGCATAGCACAGGAAACGTTGTGGCAATGTTTGCTTATGTTTAAAAACAGTTTTGTTGAGATGTAAGACACACAAAATGCACTGCATGTATGGTGAGTGCACAATTTCATGTTTTGATATATAATTATATCTGTGCAATCACCACTACAGGTAAGATAATATGCTTGTCACTTTCAGAAATGTTCATGCACTTTGCAGTCCTTTCATTCACAAGCAAACCCAATCTATTCTTTGTCATTATGTTGTCTATGTCATTATGTTGTCTATGTCATTAGTTGGCATTATGTCTTTGTCATTATGTTGTCTATGTCATTAGTTGGCATTTCCTGTAAGCATATATAAATGGCATCATACAGTCTCCCTTTCTTATTTAGCTCCTTTCACATTGTATGTTTGAAATTCATCCATGGAGTTTGTAATACTTATCATTTATAACACTTTATTGCTGAGTCACATTCCAGGGCATGAGTATCTCACAGCATGATGGTGTTTCTCTAGTTGGTGGGCATTTGGATTATTTCCAGTTTTCACAATCGCAAAAAGTGTTAGAAACATTTGTATGCATGTCTTTGTATGCATTCATGTTTTCATTTGTCTTGGGTATACCTGGGAGGGGAATGGCTGGATTATTGAAATGTGTATAATTTTTAGTATATTCACAATGTTGTGGGACCATCATCACTAATTTCAAACCTTTTGTGTAAATCACTCCCTCCTCACCATGACCTCTTGTACCCACTAGCAGTTACTCCCCAATTTCCTCCTCCCTCCAGCCCCTGGAAGCCACTAATACACTTTCTTCTCTATAGAATTGGCTGCTTTGGACAGTTTGTGTAAATGGAACCAGGTAGAATGTGGTCTTCTGTGTCTCGCTTTTTTCACTTAGCATAATGTTTCCAAGGTTTACCCATGTTGTGGCACATGTCAGTATCTTATTTTATGGTCTAATAATACTCAATTGTAAGCATATACCATATTTTATTCATTCATTATTTGATGGACTTTTGAGTGTACACTTTTTTGTTATTATGAATAATGCTGCTATAGATATTCCTCAATTCTTAAGTGTGGATACAGTGGAATTGCAGGGTTATATGGCATTATGGTTTAAGTAGGGTTTGTTCCCACAAAAACCCATGTTGAAATTTGATCCCTATTGTGATGGTGTTGAGACGTGAGGCCTTCTGGGGAGGTGTTTGGATTATGGGGGCAGATTGGATTCCTCATGAATGGCTTGCTAGTGAGTTCTCATTGTTACAGGAATAAATCAATTCTTGAGAAAGATTATTAAACAAAGCTTGTCTTCCTCATTCTTGCGCTCTCGCTTCCTCTCTCCACAGTGATCTCTTTGCACACTCTGGCTCTCATCCCATTTTCTGTCATGAGCAGCAGCAGCCTGAGGCTCACGCCAGATGTAGCTGTTGAGTCCTAGATTTTCCAGGTACTGGAATTGAGCCAGATCAGCCTCTTTTCTGTATGAATTGCCCAGTCTTACATGTTTCGTTATAGCAACACAGAATGGACATCTGAGGAGTTTTTGTTCATATATTTAACCCTTTCAGGAGCTGCCAAATTTTTACAAAGTGACTGCACCATTATATATTATGACCAGCAGTGACTGTTCCAGTTTTTCCATGTCCCCACCAAGACTTGTTATTATGTCTTTTTTGCATATAGCTATCCTACTTAGTATAAAATAAAGACTGTGTGGTTTTGATTTGTTTCCCTAATAACTAGTGATGTTGAGCATCCTTGGTTGTTCTCATTGGCCATTTGTATGTCTTTGACAAAATGGCTACTCAAATTCCTTGCCTATTTTTAAACTAGGCTATTATCTTTTTATTGAATTGAAAGATGAAAGAGGTTATATATTCTGAATACTAGACCTTCAGGTATGATTTTTAAGTATTTCCTCCCATTCTGGGGGTGATCTTTTCACTTTCTGGATGGTGACCTTTGAAACACAAATTTGTTCATATTGACAAAATCCAGCTTTTCTTTCCTTGGCTTGTGCCTTGGGTATCACATCTAATGTTTAATTTTTAAGAAAAAATAAAATTGTTTTCCAAAGTATTTGTACCAGTTTACATTGCCATGTTCAATGTAGGAGAATTTTAATTTCTCTTCATTCTTAGGAACACTTGGTATGGTCAATCTTTAATTCTAGATATTCCAATAGATGCAGAGCTGTACCTCATTGTCTTATTGTGCTTTTATTTGGATTTTTTTCTTGCATCTTAATATTTATTTAAACTCTTTAAGGTATTGTCATATGTCACTTATATTCACCTGTCAGATTCATTTTTTTTTTATTAAATCATAGCTATGTACATTAATGCGATCATGGGGCACCATACACTGGTTTTATAGACCGTTTGACACATTTTCATCACACTGGTTAACATAGCCTTCCTGACATTTTCTTAACACATTCCTGACACATTTCATTTCATGTGTTAAGACATTTACATTCCACATTTACTAAGTTTCACATGTACCCTTGTAAGATGCACCGCAGGTGAAATCCCACCAATCACCCTCCCTCTGCCCCCCTCCCTCCACCCTCCCCTCCCTTTCCCCCTTCTCCTCCTTTCCCCCTATTCTTAGGTTATAACTGGGTTATAGCTTTCATGTGAAAGCCATAAATTAGTTTCATAGTAGGGCTGAGTACATTGAATACTTTTTCTTCCATTCTTGAGATACTTTACTAAGAGGAATATGTTCCAGCTCTATCCATGTAAACATGAAAGAGGTAAAGTCTCCATCTTTCTTTAAGGCTCCATAATATTACATGGTGTACATGTACCACAATTTGCTAGTCTATTTGTGGGTCAATGGGCACTTGGGCTTCTTCCATGACTTAGCAATTATGAATAGGGCTGCAATAAATATTCTGGTACAAATATCTTTGTTATAATGTGACTTTTGGTCTTCTGGGTATATACTTAATAGAGTAATTATAGGATTAAATGGCAGATCTATTTTTAGATCTCTAAATGTTCTTCAAACATCTTTCCAAAAGGAAGGTATTAATTTGCATTCCCACCAGCAGTGTAGAAGTGTTCCCTTTTCTCCACATCCACACCAACATCTCTGGTCTTGGGATTTTGTGATATGGGCTAATCTTACTGGAGTTACATGATATCTCAAAGTAGTTTTGATTTGCATTTCTCTGATGATAAAAGACGATGAGCATTTTTTATATGTCCGTAGGCCGTACGCCTGTCTTCTTCAGAGAAGTTTCTCTTCAAGTCCCTTGCCCAGCCTGCAATTTCTTTTTAGAGAATAAGCTGTAATGGTTTGCTCAGAACTTGTCCTTTCAAATCAGCTGTATCAACATTGTCCCACTCTTTCAGTTTTCCTCATCATCAGCAACTAACCAAGCAAGGCAAACATTCCACTTCAACTTTACCTTTTCCAGTCAGGAAGGCATTATAATTGTATTCCCACATCACTTGGACACAGGCACTGAGAAGCTTTTCAGATCATTCATCTGAGATCATAGTGATGTGGTCAGCCTCATTCCAGTTGCTGTGGAGGACCAGGCCTTCATCAGAATGGACCTTTGAGGCTTCTTCTTCTTCCCAGCTTCTGGATCACTGGGACTTAGAAGTAATGAAGTAAATAGAAAATTTATACAGCCATCTCTTGGGATTTTCTTACCGTTACTCTTCTCAGATTGCTTTGTTTGGGGAGATGAAATTCCCACTTTTCTTCTCCCTGCCTCATCCCATTCCCAAGCTAATTTGGTTATTCTTCTGAGAGGTGCTGCATTTAGTTGTATACATAGAGGCATGGATGAATATTGAGGATAGGTGTAGGTGCTTCAGGGGGAAACAGAACTCTGGTGGCTTCAACAATAGAGCCTGATATAGAGGAACAATTGCCTCAGACTTCTTGGTTGGTATAGAGTGCGCTTGCGCATGCCCATGCATGTGTGCGTGTATGTGTGTGTGTGTGTGTGTGTGTGTGTTTGGGGGCAGTGGAATAGAATAAATGAGGTACAAGGAGTATAAAAGAAAACCCAGCTTGTTTATAACATTGAAGATCATAAGAATCATTTATATCATAGCAACACTGATTAAATGCTACTGTTTGGGCCCAAAGGTGATGGTCTTATCAAAAATATTTCTAGTGCGTCATTTATTAAATGTTTTGCTAAAAGCTCTGACAGACACAGAGGAGAACAGCAATGTTGGCACAGTGTACTCCAGGAATTTTAGTGCCCCCAAATTAAAACAATTTGGGCAGATTAGAAAGAAGGAACTCTACAAACATGCAAATGCTAGTTTCTGACATATGTTTTCAAGTCAAAGTCCCAGAGAACCAGACACAAAGGTCACTTTCAAGTGTTTGTAGTTGAGTTGGTACATACTTTTAAGTGTTTGTAGTTGAGTTGGTACATAAATTAAGATCATGCAAAGCAGAGGATGATATATACTATACAAAATAATGTTTTATAAACCAGAATGAGGGATCTTTGAAAAGAAAGTGGTATTTGAATGGAGCTCTTTAAGAAAAATTGGAACATGTCAAGACCGGAAGAATATCATCTATACAGGGTTTTGGGAGCAAAGACCCAGAAGCTAGAAAGTATTGGGTCCCCATGGAAGCTGCAGGTATTTGTAATTTACTTTTCCTATTGTATGTAAGAAAGACTAGTCAGAGATCAGTTCAGAAAAGCTGACTGGGACCAGATTATGGAACACCTCAGATGTCAGTTGAAGATCCTTAAACTTGATTTTCTTGGCAATGAAGAGGAACAACACTTGCCAACATGCCAAGAACATGCATGGTGTTCATCCCACGCATGCGTGACTCATGAGACACGGTGATTGTGTTCATGGATATTCCTTTATGAAAGTCACTGCAACAAATTCGATTAACAGTCTTCTACACTCAGACATTCAAGGAAAGATTCTAAGATATCACCTTTATCTTGTAAGCATTAGAACATATTTTAAAACATATGAGTATATATCAAAACATCTGAAGATATATCTGGTATTTGCCCAACAGAGATAATTGATTCTGCAATGTGTGCCAAATTATGTGAAACATTCTTTTAGCATCTAAAAATAATGTTTGGTGTTTCTTCAGACTTATTTTCGTTTCTGCTGCTATCCGCCTTGGGCCTCACAATTTTCATTATGTTTTCTGATTTTCAAGATATATACCATGGAATGGAGGTAAGTGGTATTCATTTGCACATCTGGCACCACTCTCATGTGCAGTGGATCATATTTGCTTTGTAATTCACAAATCAATTATTTCCATAGTCCCTCTGACCATCAAATATTATGAGGCTATTTCTATATAAAAGAGCAAGTAACATATTATTTGGATTGTACATATGCTAGCTTCTGTTTTCATATTGAGTAGTATTGTCAATCAGGTACATTTATCCTATTTACACCAGAAATATTATGTTTGACTCTTTTATTCTGCTATTATACCAATATAATAAAATTAATAGCATTAATACAATCATTAATTCTTCAAATTCTTCAAATTTAATTTTTTAAATATATACTAGAAATCCTTTACAATATTGTTGTGAAAGGAGAGAAAAAGAAGAAATTATGGAACCATCACACTCTTTCTAACACTGACTGTATGGATTTTTCTCAGGGGATATCATTTGATTCAGGGTGCTTGGGTTAAAATAAAACTCATATAGAGGCTATTGAACCAATTCTTGGTCCCTGTATTATGAGAGAAATAAAAGATAGGGAAGGATTGGCTTCTGACTTCCAAGCTATAATTTTGAAGATCAGCCACACTTAGGTGCAATGATGACATGGCTACCTGAGGCCATCTATACTTGAAGAAGGAATAAAGCCAGAAAGAACTGGGAGGAATACAGGAACGAAGAGCTCTTTCTGTGGATTACTGCTCTCTATCATGGGAGGCTTCATGAGGAAAATGCAACTTTATCGGAGTCCAAAAAGATAGGCTGGATTTTCTAGGTAGGAGGTTGGGATAGTTCCAACCAGAACAAGCCTAAGCACAGGCAGAAAGGATTGAAAGAACCTCCTTTGTCTTGAAAATGCAAAGAAGGTAAGTGGCAGAGATAAAATACAAAAGGGAGGTTTGTTTCATAAAGTGCTGGATGATTGGCTAAAATGGAGGCCATCTCTGTGCAGTATGAGGAACCAAAATAGAAGAGTAAAGGAAAGCCTGGATGGAACAGGCATCTGTTTGTTAAAGATGGAGCTCCAGAGTGTTCTTGGCACTAGGGTTACAAAGATGAGTAAGATGCAGTCACTGCTCTCAAGTAGTTCAGAAGCTGAGCGGAAAGACCAGCACATAAGTCAAGTCCCTTCCTGGCTAAGCGATGGAGAAGAGTTCCTTCAGATCAGGACAATGGTAGCAGTGAGAGAAAAGGCCAGGTTCTCTGCTAGAATCTGACCCATCTTCTCTAAACAACCATTCTAGCCAGTATGTTATGTTTCACAATCCTGATAAAGACTGTCTTCATGCAAGGAAAAAAAGCCAAAGTTCATGTATTTGAAATAACCTGTATCAGGATATGGATGAGAAGTAAAAGTGAGCATTTAGTCACTATGGAAGGCCTGCCATTTACTCCTCAAGAGTGGTCAGGCCCATACACAGGTATCCATCCATATTCTCTTCTAGGATTGTGGGTGTGGCAGTAAAAGGGCTGTGTAAGCAGCCTTTTGTTCTGAATGCAGTCATGGAAAGTTGTGGCTCTGTCACCAATTAAGTAAGTGAATTTAATCTACCCCTCAAGATTTAAAATCTTATGAATTTGGAGGGTTCAAATTTCATCAAGCCATTAGATTTAAGGGTAGGAACATTAGCCTTTAGATTTAAGCCATTAGCTTTAAGGCTAGGAATATTCATTCAGAAAAAAAGTCTTCATTTAGTATCAATCAAAATAAACTCACACCTCTCTGTCTCTCTTAAAGAATAAATTTTAAGTAGATTTTACTTTGGAAGAATTAAAGGTAATATTATTAGACAATGATTTAATCTTAGCTTTCTTCTCTCTGTTTGAAAAGCTAAAAATGAAGAGAGACCCACAGGTTCCAGAGTGTTATGTCTCACATTTGTGACCCCAGGCACAAATAGACACCATCAGGCAGTCGAGGGAGCACAGCCCCAGAAGCAGTCAGTTTTCTTTGAATTCTGGCTCTGCCATTTATTTATTGGCTTTAAGTCCTTCAGTTTTCTTATCTGCAAAGTGGAAAATGTAACCCCCACCCTCTAAGTTAAGTAATTATAAATACATAAAATAATTAACATGTTTTCTTCAAAGTATAAGGTATGCAAAATATAATAGTGATATTTCTTTTTCAACAGTTCATCCCAACCATAACATCGTGGAGGGTTTTGATTTTGGTCGTAGCCCTCACTCAATTCTGCGTGGCCTTCTTTGTAGAGGTAAAGTACTTCCTATATGACTCTAATTATTTTTCTGGGAAGATAAACAAATGAAGGGTCTCATTCTCAACAGATGCTCATTTTTTAGTGTGACCACTTTGGTTACTCTAAAACCAAATTATAGTTATTAATATGAGTGATCAAATTATAGTTATTAAAAGTTTGCCAAAATGGTACTTGTTCTTTTTGGAGGAAATTTCTTGGAGAGCGGTTTAAGATTCTTTGAAGGCTACATAGAAATGCTTCCATATACCTTTGTAAGATACACCGTAGGTGTGATCCCACCAATTACCCTCCCTCTAAACATCCTTCTCCCTCCCCTCCCCTCTCTTTCCTCTTTCCCCATATTCTTAGGCTATAATTGGGTTATAGCTTTCATATGAAAGCTATTAATTAGTTTCATAGTAGGGCTGAGTGCTTTGGATACTTTTTCTTCTGTTCTTGAGATACTTTGCTAAGAAGAATATGTGAAACTTACTAAATGTAGAATATAAATGTTTTAACACAATAACTAAGAAAAAGCCAGAAAGGCTATGTTAACCAGTGTGATGAAAGTATTTCAGATTGTATATAAAACCAGTTCATGGTACCCCATGATTGCATTAATGTACACAGCTATGACTTAATTAAAAAAAAAATTCACAAATTAGGCAAAACAGTTGCTCATGTTTTGATATTTGTTGAATTCTTTTCCACGCTTAATTACTGACATTTCAATGATAATAAACAAATTAATCTTAAAAAAAAAGAAATGCTTCCAATATCATCTGCATCGAAAGCAAAATATCAAATTAACTCTGATTTTACTTACATGAAGGCATTATATTGTCTTTTCTAATATTCTCAGTAATTGAGTAGAAATGAAACCAGGTGACCTTCTAGTTCTAATATTCAATGAGACCTTTCAGAGTGAAGAGCCATCTTTAGGAAAGTTCCCTAAGAAAGAGTAGACATCATTGCTCCTTCTAGTCAATTCCTACCCTTGCAGATCTTCTTGTATAGTGTTTCTTTTCTATGCAGTGTCACAAAATGACTTTACCCACTCAGTAAAAGGCTCAGTTACTGTCTTTTTAAAGGGAGAGTTTAAAACATTCATGTAAGTGACTTGGGAAAAGGGACCAAATGAAACATATCCCCTATTTTCTCATTCTATACAGTTAAGTGTAAAATTTCTCACATATTTTAACTCAGGAATTCCATTTTTGAGACTATATTGTTTAAAACAACCCAGAAGAAGAGGATAAAATTACATGTATGAAATTGTTCATCATGTTTTCTACAGTAGCAAAATATTAGACTCAACTTACCTGTTGTAGAGATGATTGTTTAAACAATAATTATGTAACAGCTTTGGTAACAATTTGAAGAAAACCTATATAGTCATTAAAAAAGATTATTAGAAGACCATAGCTCTGTTCCTACCACAATAAAAAAAAAATAAGTAGTATAGTTACACAAAAATTGGGCATAACAAAGTTTGGTATGAAACAAAAGTGTAATGCAACATATGACCAATTTCAGGATTATAAATGTATAAAAATTGTGTGGGCGTGTAAACTAAAAAAAAAAAAAAAAAAAAAAAAAAAACACTTAAAAATGTAAAACAAAAAAAGCCATTTGATTTCTACAGTTCACCCACTCATTTGACAAACCTTTATTTGGCAATGTCTACATGGCAGGTGGCAAAGTAGCAGGATGAATGGTGAATTTTTTTCTTGATTTTGAGTATACTGTGATTATTATCATTTTAGTTTGACCATAAAATGATGCTAAGTGAATCACTAGCCAGGATTTAAATAGGAAATCTGTGGAAATGAGCGGCCGTAAGCTTTTGGCACATTTCTATGAACCCAAGCACTCTGTCACTTTCTAACAAATATGATCAGGGACTTGAAGATGTGGTGATTGTGGAAGCAGCAGCAGTGAGCATGTCTCCGGGAAGGCCTGGGAGGGCTGGCTGCAGTGGGCAAGAGTTTGATGGTTGTTTCTCCCACCTGATTTTCCAGGATGCTATCCTTCAAAATCGAGCGTTCTGGCTGTTGATCAAGAAACAATTTGGATGCTATTCTAGAAGTCAATATAGGGACTGGCAAAAAAAGCTGGCAGAAGACTGCAACTGGCCTCCCATAAACAGGACAGATTATTCAGGTGATGGCAAAAATGGATTCTACATCAACAGAGGCTATGAAAGCCATGAACAGATTCCAAAACAAAAATTTGAATCGGGAGGCCAAACCACAGAACAGCATTTTTGGACCAGACTGTAATCAGAATCCTTGTCATACGTGCTGAACAGCACCATCTTCCCCCCTTCCCCAAATTAAAACATGGTAAAGAGGTAATGATCATATCCCCTTATCTTTCTCTCTGTATTTCAGCATTCAAAGCACATTTCTTAATGCACTAACCTTGCAGCAAAGGACCTTAGATAGGCTTATTTATTCTCTTACTAGTAAGAGAAAAAAAAAACTGCATTTTCTGGATTATTATTTTTTCATAAACTTCATTCATTTTGTATAGCATTATTTCATTTAAAATGTACAGCTTTGGTGGTACTGTGGTGAAATTAGCAGTATGAACATCAACCAAAGGAGGAAAATTAAGTAAATGTGTAGTCTTTGAAAGTTTTACTAATACCGCATATACTCGAGTATAAGCCGAGTTTTTTTCGGCACAAAATTTGTGCCGAAAAACCCGAACTTGGCACAAATTTTGTGCCGAAAAAACTCGGCTTACACTCGAGTATATAGGTACATTAATTGTCACAAGTTTACTTAAATATTATAATCATTTGTGAAGAATATTCATATACATATCTTTATCCAAGGTCAAAATTCCTCTTTTATTTCTATTGTAAAGTTTTAATAAAGAAATAAGAAGTAATATTTATTTCAGAAAATTTGACCCTAACCATAGTAAGTCCAGAGTTGTGTGGAAGGAAGGTGATGGAGGTTTTGTTAATTGCATATCATCTTGGCATGGGTAAAACTAATATCTAATTAAACTCCATCAAAGTTTGGTATCTTTCAATGTATATTATTTGGGGGCCAGTGAGCTGGAAGGTCACGAACCAAATGAAATAAACTGCTAAAGATGCTTTCTAGTTAAAGAAGTATAACACCTTTATTTACTCCTTATTACTGATAGATGGAGACCCTCAAGTTCTAACTCTAAAAGTTGGCTAGCACTCAACATTGCTTATCTTAGGAAAGGTTCTCATAATGTTTGCATCTACAACATGACAATTCTCAGGCTATTAAACAAACATGAGTTCTGTTTCATCTTTTAATTATCTAAATCATCTTATTAGAGGCACATAAAATATAATAAGAAAGGGTACAAATATATTCTACACACTTTAATATATATATCACCTTCCCGGTGAATTTGAAAGAAAATCTATTCCTAGTAAACATTTAAAATTACCTACTAGGCTTCTCTTTTTATAATAAATCTACCTTTTCTAATTTAACAGATCTTTAACAGATCACAAGCAATTATTTAATCAGTCCTATACTGTGAGTGGCAAATAAGTGCCTAATACCATGATGTATGGATTCAATATAAGATAGGCTAGAGTTTACACAATTCTGAAATCTTTAGGATTAACAAATGTTTGCAAGATTTAGCAATCTGCTACTGTAAACAGTTTTATAAATATTGCTACACAAACCAGCAGCATAAAAGATAATTCCTACACAAAAGGAAGAGCAATTCAGTGCCAATGTGGGTTTAATTTTTTTTCTTATATATATTTCAGATTAATATGAGGGTACATATTATTAGGTTACATAGTTTTCCTTTGTAAGATTAAGGTATGAGTTGTACTTGTGGCCTTCATGCAGAAAGTATGTCCTGTACTTGTGCAATGTACCTGTTGAGTGAGAACTTATCCATATCCCCCACTTGAATTTGAGCATGTAAGTTGTTAATCTATTAGTTTCAAATTAGTACTGAGTACATGTGATGCTTGTTTTTTCACTCTGGTGACCTTGCTAAGATTTTATTAAGTATTTTTGTGTTGATATTTATTAAAGATAGTGGTCTATAGTTTTCCCTTTTTATTGTGTTCTTTCCTGGTTTGGGTATTCGGGTGTTATTTACTTTGTAGAAACAGCTGGAGAGGATTTCCTTCCTTTTCAATATTTTGAAATGTATTCTATAATATAGCAACAAGCTCTTCGGAGGTGTGTTAGAAACCTACTGTAAAACCCTCAGGTCCATGACTTTTGTTGTTGTTGTTGTTGTTGTTGGAAGCTTTTTTATTTTTGTTTCAATTTTGATCCTTGATTTTGATCTGTTCAAGGGCTCTGTTTCAATTCCTGGTTGAGTCTAGGGAAGAGAGTGTAATTCCAGGAATTTGTCCAATTCCTCCACATTTTCAAATTTCTGGGCATAAAGATTTTTATAGTATTTAATGATGCTATTTTGTATTTCTGTGGTTATCAGTTGTCATTTCCCATTTTCACTTCTGGTTGAGCTTATTAGAGAACTTTTTTTTTTTTTTTTTTTTTTGGTTTCTGGTTAATCTTTCATTTTAACTTTGGTCAGGCTAACTACTATGTGTCTAGGAGATGCTTTGTTTGAATTGAATCATTCTAGAGTTTGATAGCCATCTAGTAATTGTATATCTGGGTCTCTGGCAATATTGGGGAAATTTTCAACTATAACATCTTCAACTAGAGCTTCCATGCTTTGGGGACTCCCTTATTCTTCTTCAGGGATACCTATGAGTCTTTGTACGCTTTGCATAGTCCCAATCTAAGAGATTGCATGCTTCTCTTTTTCTGCATCTTCAAATGGTTAGGTTAGCTCAAAAGTCTTGTCTTAATGTTCTGAGATTCTTTCTTTACCAAGTTTTAATCTGTTTCTGAAATTCTCTGCTGTGTTTTTAAACTCCCTGAATGCCTCTTTGAATTCTTTAAGCTCTGTTATATCCTTCCTATTTTCAAATCCTTGTTTTCAATTTTGTTGATTTCTGGGACAATTTTTGAACTTTTTGCTAGTTTTTCACTTTCTTCAGCTCCTTTCACCTCAATTGCTATCCATATTCTGAATTCCATTTCTATCATTTAAATAATTTCTTTATGGATGGAATTTTCTGCTATGGCTCCATTGCAAACTCTTGAGGGAGTCGATCTGCTTTGATTTTTCATGTTGCCAGAGTTCCTTTGCTGATTCTTCCCCATGAATGGTTTGTATTTTTTATTAATTCAAAAGTTAGGGTGTCCCTAATAGTTAGGGTGTCTAAATTGTAGTTTAGGAATTTTCTGGTTGGGTTTGATTAGTCAGCTCACAGGAGGCAGTTACAACCTGGAGGGTGGAGTCTGGGCCAACCAAGTGGCATACTGATCTGCCAGCTTTCGTGCCATTCATCAGGCTCTGGGGTTGTTTGGATGCCCAGTCAGGTGGGCTGATGTTGGCACCAGCCGCCTCAGAATGCAGAGTGACCACACCCCTTCTAGGACTTGCCAAAGGGAAGTGGCTGTTCCCCGTTCCACCAACCACTCAGCAGATTTTAGGGCCACTTGAGCGCCAAATCTGGAGTACTTGTGCCACTTTCAGAGGCTCCACAGGCAGAGCTCTCCACATCTTTTTCAGGACCTGCTGAAGCCAAGAAGCAGCTTTAGGGCCGGTTTAGCAGGTTTCAGGGCCACTTGGATGTCACATCCCAGAGGCTGATGTTAGTTCCAGAGACTTCTCAGAACATGGAGTTCACTACACCCCTTCCAGGACCTGCCAAAGCAAAGCAGCAGCTTGCTCTTCTGCTAGCCTGCTCAGTACGGTTTTAGAGCTGCTTGGATAATAAATCTGGCAGGTAGATGTCAGTTTCAGAAGTCCTTGGCTGCGGCATGCTCCATGGTCATTCCAGGACCTTCCTGAAGAGAAATGCCAGCTTGTTGTTCTGCCAGCCTGCCCAGCACGTTCTAGGGCTGCTCAGATGCAAGCTGGTATCAGTTTCAGAGAGAGTTTGGGTGTTATCTGGAGACAGAGTTGATGTCATAAGGAAGAGAAGAGATTAATCAGGGAAAAGTAAAGGAAAAAATAGGATCTCTGCTGGCTCTGACATGCAGCACACAATCCCTCTATTAACACTCTTCTTAACCCTAAAATTAGCTTGTGGAGTATTTCTGGCCCTAGAGTAAAATCTGTGTCAGTTTACTAAGTTCAAGATGTCAATCAAATCTTCTGTTTAGTTATTTTATCTACCATATTTCCTCATTGTATCCTCTCCCCAATATTTACTTGAACTTTTCCTTTATGTAATGCCATGGTTTTAATGACATCACAGGAAGGAAGCCATTGGCTGGCTGTGTTGTTTATGGGGTAATGTTGTAATGTCTGATGTAATCCAAGGTCTGCGCCCCACCTTTACCTCCCTGGTGCCACCAAGAATTCCACTGGAACATTATTAGAAAGTTTCTTTAATTCAAATACATACTGAATAAAATGTAAGAATAAAATCATCACATACCTTTGACTTGTAGTAAACGTCTTTAAAAGCAATATGGGATATTGTTTTCTAAATATAGCATGTTAAGCCAACATTTAATAATCTCTTAGCAAGGTTAAAAGGTCATCCCCCTGAAATACTTCAAAATCCAAAGAGAACAATGTAACTCTATAGAAATAACAGCCCACTTCAGCTTGTCATGTACTTCTGACAAGCAAGTAGATTGCAGGGAAATCACTGGAACTGAAAAGAGCTCTCTTCTTCCCACCTACTCACATCTACACAGATTCAGGTACATGGGGTTGCCCCAAATCAGAGTTCCCAGTTTCTTTTCTGACAAGACAAGGAATATAAATTTAGATGTCAACCCTAGCAATTGGGGGCTCTGAACATTTCTTCCAAACTCATATGTAAATGTTTTTCCATCCCTCTGGCAAAACAGCCACCCTTAGGGAAAAGGAAAACAATATTTATAGTCAAAGCTGAAATGCGATGTGATTTTGTTAAGATCCTCTGCCGGCTCACTCTAAAACTAATGCTTCTTGTTCAAGCTGCCACAGCAAATCTATGCTAGCAGGGAAAAAAAGTCTCTTGGCTCAATGATAAGATAATATCAGTAAGCAATTTATTAAAGAGCCTGCCATCCATCACTGGAAGTTGGAACAATAATGATGCATTGAAAATAATAAGATTCATTCCAGGCATTTTTTTCCCTCATAAATTCCTTCAGTTCCAACATCTCTTCAGTAAATTGTTAATAGTATTTTGCTCTTTGTCTTTTTGAAAACAAGCCCAGGAATGAGAAGGCACCAGCAGCAGCTGTCATAAACCCAATGGTACTTATTGCTCGGTTGGCCTGTAAGCAAACAAGAAACAAACAAAACCATCTTATTCTGAAGACATCTTCATGTCCTAAACAAAGCTCTAGCTTGTTTCCTAAATGGTTGATCTGTTTTAATGTACAATACATACATTTAAAGTTCAATGCAAAATTAAAATTCTATATAAAGAAGAAGGAATAGATTTGTTTTTTATAATTCTGCCAAAGATATGAATATACAAAGGTATATATATATTCCTTATATTTTTAAGGCATCTGATGGTTTATAAACTCATTATACACAGGGTTCCCATTAAACTTCACAGTACACTGGCATTAGTACTGTTTTGAAAAACTTAGGATTTTTCCAAGGTCAAAGCACTAAGAGGTTTAGAGATAGCTTGAGTTTCTGATATCCATTTCTCCCCCTACACAGCCCTCACCCCTTAAACATACACCTTGGTGGGGATGGGTAAGTATTGTGTGTATATGTGTGTATATTTCTCTGACTATAAGACGTCTATTAGCAAACTAATACAGGGATGTGATATAAGCTGGATACCTATAACCTCTTATTTGCTAAACATTGTTTATACTCTGATAAACCAGCATCAAGAAAAGTCAATAATGACATTAACTGTCATGTCAAAAATTAATTTTTCAGGTAGACAAAATAAACCATTCTTATGATCAATTGTCCATAAAAGAGTTCAGATGTTTACAGCTTTAAGGGTATTAATCATTATCATGATAAGAGACCTAATGAATATTCATAGCTTTCATGGCACTCAGCTAATATTGCCTTTATGTTCATGGGGTTGAATGCAATTTTATGACTCAAAGGTCACATTCAGACACTTCAGAGTTGTTAGGTTTTCTGAAAACATTTGTTCTCTGGGATTTAAGAATTTGGCTTTCAAAGAAAACAAAACGTTTTCTCCAATGATTCTGGGGACCAATCCAAGAGTTGGCAAACCCGGCCCAGCTCATATTTAAGCATGCCCTCTGTCTAACCTGAAGGCTTCACTGACCCTGCCACCCACATGTTACTGCAATGTAATGCTACCTCCCTAATGCAGCTTCCCAAAAGCCAGGCTTAGGAGAGAAACACAAGGTAGGGGAATTAGCTCCATGTATCTACATCATGTATTCACTCCACTGCATCACTGTGCAGTCTGCAGAAACAAGGCCTGCGACTGTGATTCCTGCCTCTGCTCCAGCGCCCAGCTGCTAAGGAGAATGCCACAGACAAACAACTTGGCTCTAGACCTGACTTACCCTATTTTAGTTTATAATTTCAATTTTATCTATTTGGTTGGTCATTTGTTTAATATTTTTAAAAATTTTTACTTAATCACTACTTACATTATTTCCTAGGAAATAATCAGAATTATTATAGCATAGAGCTACCCACATAGCATATGGAAGGAATAGAAGGTAGGAAGAAGTAAGATATGGGATAAAATCCCAAAGAGGGGACGGCATCAACAATTAGACAGGGATCAACTTTATAAACCAAGCTCAAACCTAGTACAATTTTAGGTAAATGATGAAATCCCAAGAAGGTCAGATATAAGGAAAGGCAGTAGTTAATGAAAAAATATGAAGGTGCAGTCAACACCTATAAAAAAACAGAGGTCCTGCAAAGATGGTAGGACCCTATGGATTGAATGGTCCCAGCTAGATGCAAACCTAACTAATAACCTATTATCTTTTGGCCCTTAGAAAGACAGATGTTAGAGAAATCCCATGAATCTAAGAGGCCTGGGGAAGGGATGAGCAAACCTGATTCCAAATTAACATTCCCTAAGATCACATAAGCCAGATAATAAAGCCACTTCTGGCAGTGCGTGTGGTTTCCCAGATCCCAAATGTTAATTTATTTCAAGTCTCATTCTAGATAACAAAACCCCATTAATTGGGAAAAATCCCCTGAAGTTACATACAATGGGATGTGACCTGCAAGATTGTAACATTTCAGGACCTTCTTGGTGAATGAGAATGCTGAAGAGTTTTACTTCATGTCTTATTTAGGATTATAAGACCACCAAATCTGACTCTGCACACTTTGTCCTTTAGAAGGCTTTCTCTCTGTCAGCCACAATAAAGGCCTCATTCTAAACTTTTGTGCATGCCCAGTGAAACATCGGCTGAATCTACCGTGGCCGTGTCTAGATATCAATGCAGTGGGTCACAAATGACTGCTCTTTCCTGAGACTTCCTGGCTGAAGGGGTCTGTACTGATGCACAGTCAGCATAAGTTCCCATGCTGCCTCGTCCAGGCCTATTCAAAGGTATAGCCATCTTAGAACAAGACAGACACGTTTAGTAACTTGTTTAGACTATAACAGTAAAATATATTGGTTTTAGAGATTTTTAAAAACACAGAAAAGATAAGGAACAGACTAGGAGAAAACATCTGCAAAAGACAAAACTGATAAAGGATTTTACACAAAATACAGAGGGGGCCAAAAAAGGCAAAAAGGGGACCATTTTAAGAAAGGAAAAAAATGTATTAAAACTGTAACACTTAAGTCACGTTTGGCTTCTGCAATAACAAGAGGTGCTCAAACCTGATTTGTAGTCATCTTTTGTTATCGGAATATTTGGGGTATTACGACTTTAATAGTTTTTTTTTTTTCCTTTCTTAAAATGTATAGACATTTTTTGGCACCCTCTGTATACAAAGAACTTTAAAATTCGAAAATAGGAAAATGTACCCAAATTAAAAAATAGGCAAAAGACTATCAAGTGACACATCGCCAGAGAAGATAATGCAGACGTTAAATAAGCACATGAAAAGACATTCGGCATCACGTATGGCTAGGCAGCGCTACATTAACACAATGAAATACCACTACATGCCTGTATAAGAGCTAAAATCCAAAACATGACAACATCAAATGCTGACAAGGATGTGCAACACAGGAACTCTCACTCATTGCTGGTGGAATAAAAAATGGTACAGCCAGTGTTCCTCACAAAATGAAGCATATTCTAGCCATAAGATCCAGCAATTGTACTCCTGGATATTTACCAAAAGGAGCCAAGCTCTATGTCCACCACTTATGTCCACACAAAAACCTGCACACGGATGTTTATGGCAGTTTTATTCATAATTGCCAAAATGTAGAAGCAACCAAGATGTCTATCAATGAGTAAATGGATAAACTGTGATCAATACAATGTAATATTATTCAGTACTAAAAAGAAATCAGCTTTCAAGTGATGAAAGTACCTGGAGAAACTTTAAATGCATGCACTACTAAGTGAAAGAAGCCAATCTGAAAAGGACACACTGCGTGACTTCTGCTATATGACATTCTGGAAAAGGCAAAACTTTGGACAAAGTAAAAAGAAATGAATAATTTTCAAGAATTTTGGGGTAAAATAGGGATGAATTACGGGTGATAATGATGTACCAATGTTGTTTTTATCTGTCTCATAAATGTATCTTTCTGATGTGAGGTATTGATAGTAGAAACGCTATATGTGGGGGGAGGGCACTCTGTATTTTTAGCTCAATTTTGTTGTTAGCCTAAAAAGTGTTCTGGAATTGTCTGGTTTTTTTTTTTGTTGTTGTTTGTTTGTTTGTTTGTTTTTTTAATACAAAAAAGCACAAAGATAAGAAGATGGAACCACAGTCCTTCTGCCCTTCTCATTTTTTAAATGCATTTGTAATTTTTTAACTGGAGAAATATATAGCCATTCCCCAGAAAACTTTTCTAAAAACTCCAAAGCTTAAAGGGATCTAAAAAAGCTAATCTAATTCTAGCTATTATTAGTAGTAATGCTATTAATTATTGATAGTAATAAATAGTGAGTTGCTGTTGTTTCTGTTCAATCAAGATTTTATTAAATGTACTACAATGATCTAAACAAAAATTTTAAATACTGTAATTAAAACAATATCTATTATAGGCAAGCTACTTATTAGGATGAATAATTCATTATACAGCATGCCAAGAGAGTTCAAATATCCCCATAATGTTTAAAACAACTTAATTGTATAGGTTAAGTAAATGAGCTCAAGGTCACTCAGCTATAAGAGGCAAAGATGGGGTTCTAGCTCAGGTCAGCAGAATAGTAAAGCTTAGGTAAGTTCTTAAGACTGTCACTACACCAACTTCATCAGAGGCTGCTGGAGATAGGTTCTTTCAATTTGTTGAAGAAAAATTAATTTCTCATGGGTCTTGAGCCTGGGTATGAAAGGTGAAAAGATGATGGACTGCAAATTAAAGTCAAAGCAAGAAGATGGCTCTAATTTCTTTCTATTTAATCACATTTTATAAAATTCCTTTTTCTACCCCTTTATTGAAGTGTTATTGACATGAAAAAGCTGTAGATAGTTCATGTATTCAACTTGGTATGTTTGGAGTAAGTGTACACCCATGAAACCATCATCACAACCAATGCCATAAACTTAGCTCTATCACCCCCCAAATTTCTTCCCATACCCTTTTCTTATTTTTGTGTGATTGTTTCTTTTTCTGTTGTTTCTTGTTATTTTTTCCTTTTGTGGTAAAAGAACTTAACATAAAATCTACACTCTTAGAAAATTCTTAAGTACAAAGCATAGCATTATTAATCATCGACTCTGTTATACATATATATCAAGTACTTCTTTATCTTGCATAACCAAACCTTCATACACTCTGAACACCTCTCTATTTCCAAAAATCAAATAAATACATACATAAATACATAAATAAATAAAATAGTTTGTTGAGTGTAGTGAACAACTTTGTCATTAAAGAAGAGGAATGGAGCCTCTTTCCTTAGCTTTTAATGCAAAGGAAAGCAGGAATTAGTGAGTGTCCTCTACGTTCTAGCTCAAAATCAATTTACTGTCACAGCTAAATATTCATTACATTAATGTGATTCCTAATAAGAACCAATTTCCAATTCAATTATTTCCTAATGAAAACAAACGTATCCTTTATCATCCTCTATCTCCCATTTCTCCAAGCTTCTGTGAGAATTATAATCTTATTTCTCAGGATAGAAGTTTCTATATAACTGATCCACCATTTTGAGATACTGGAAACCAGGAACCAATCTGAGTTTTATTCTTTATATTATGGTTTTATTCTTTAAATTTTTAGTCTTCTAAAAATTTTCATAGATAACAACTCTCGAGTTTAAAAACTTTTAAATTATTTTTGATATGTTATAAAATAATCCTTTTATATTTATTACAAGTGAAGAAAGACTTGTTGATAATAGTTTGATATATTCATTCTCTTGTATCAACTTAATATACCTTTGGTTTAAAATATTAGGGATGGAATTGGACAGTTGGGATGACAGGCAGGGAAAGGGCAGCTGAATTAGCCATGCTGTTAGTTAGGAATCTCACATACTATAAAACAGTGGTTGGTAATTGACAAAACTGCAAAGTACCTTAAAAAAGTAAAGTCAAGTAATCCATTAAAAGTCATCCCAAAACTTAATTAATCAAAGGATCTACTTAAAAAGCACATTTCACTGAAACTAGCAGCACAAGTATGTAGGAGCATTCACAAACCCACGGAGATGTGTCATCAACTGGTGTCTGTCCAACTAATGAAAAAGAATCTTGGAATGACCATCTATGTTTTTGGCAAATGAACTCCCATTCAAAAATGTCAACCCCCATTCCAACATAGTTTTTTCAGTATAGAAGGTTACTGATTTGAGATTGTGGTATGGTGGAGTAATGGAAAAAAATTGAGACTGAAGGCAATTAGACCGACAAACAGTTACTTCAAAGCCTTCGTAGCCTCAATTCATGATATCCCAGGTCTAGTCTCACTCAGATAAGTCATTAACTTCCTGCATGAAGTTAAACAACTCAATTCCTTTCTTTGACCATCCGTGTTCTTATATTATCTTGTTCCTTTCACTATGTTTGAGGCCTGGGAACATTATCATCGCCAATAGTTACTATTTTCTCAATGTAAGAAACTTCTTATATCTCCTAAAGAAAACTCACCTGCTCTGAAACTCCTTCACCATATCGAAGCAAGGTCACGAAATGCTCACAATTGTTGACAAGTAAGTCATATGATACCTCCTCTCCAATAACAAATTCTGACCGTTGTATGACTTCTTCCACGGGAAGAGGGGGGTATGTTTCATCGTATTTATTATTTACTCTGTACATGTCATCTCCCACGACATCCTTCAAGAGCTGCATCTTTACCAGAGCCTTTGTGCTGAACACAGACTTTGCACTAGTAAATGCTGTGGGGATGCCATCTGCAAGGAGAATTCTGGTTAGCAAGGTACAGTGACCCAGTCCAGTGAACTCCAATGCCATCTGAAGACTTTGGAAATGCTGGGATATTTAAACATAGTGCTGTTCTTAACATCAAACTAAAAACCACTTAATCTTATCAGCCTCAAGCACTCATTCTATAATCTATCAATAACACTCAAAATTGTATGAGGGAGAATGTAAGAAAACCTTTTTTAAACATTAATTAATTTATTTTATTTCAGATTAACATGAGGGTATAAACAATTGGATTACATGACTTAGATTTGTTAGGTAAAGTCCAAATTGTAGTTGAGCCCTTTGGAAAATGTATCATGTCATCACTGAGCAAATTAGGTGAAGATACTGTACCCATTCTTTGGGAATAAGTTCTCTGTTGATTGGTATTATCATTACAGATATTGATATATGTTTCTTACATACTACAGCTGGGATATTGCCCACTTTTTCTTTTTTTTATTGTTAAATCATAGCTGTGTACATTTGTACAATCAAGGAGTACAATGTGCTGGTTTCATATACAATGTGAAATATTCTCATCCAACTGTTCAATGAAGCCTTCATGGCATTTTCTTAGTTATGTGTAGACATTTGTATTCTGCATTTAGCAGATTTTGCCTGTACCCATTCTAAGATGCACTGCAGGTGTGGCTCAACCCATTACCCTCCCTCCACCTGAATCTCCAACCTCCCTTCCCCTCCCTTGGCCCTTTGCCCATATTCTTGTGCTATAGTTGGGTTATAGTCTTCATATGAAAGCTATAAATTAGCTTCATAGTAGGGCTGTGTACATTGGATACTTTTTCTTCCAATCCTGAGATATTTTGCTAAGAAGAATATGTTCCAGCTCCATCCATGTAAACATGAAAGAGGTAAAGTCTCCATCTTTAAGGCTGCATAATATTTCATGGTATAAATGTACCACAATTTGCTAGTCCATTTGTGGGTTGATGGGCACTTGGGTTTCTTCCCTGACTTAGCAATTATGAATTGGGCTGCAATAAACATTCTGGTACAGATGTCTTTGTTACATTGTGATTTTTGGTCTTCTGGGTATAAACCTAGTAAAGGAATTATAGGATCGAATGGCAGGTCTATTTTTAGATCTTTAAGTTTTCTCCAAACATCCTTCCAGAAGGAACGTATTAGTGTGCATTCCCACCAGCAGTGTAGAAGTGTGCCCTTTTCTCCACATCCACGCCAACATCTCTGGTTTTGGGATTTTGTTATGTGGGCTACTCTTACTGGGGTTAGGTGATATCTC
>CAUYPK010004593.1:0-15676 GCA_963574355.1 Loris lydekkerianus
AAGAGCAGTGTTGGAGAAGGGCTGGCTACACAGGGAAGAGCAGAGTTGGAGAAGGGCTGGCTACACAGGGAAGAGCACAGTTGGAGAAGGGCTGGCTACACAGGGAAGAGCAGAGTTGGAGAAGGGCTGGCTACACAGGGAAGAGCAGTGTTGGAGAAGGGCTGGCTACACAGGGAAGAGCAGAGTTGGAGAAGGGCTGGCTACACAGGGAAGAGCAGTGTTGGAGAAGGGCTGGCTTTGCAATGCCAACGCAGCCCTGTGGTAAATGAGAAGCTTGAGAGTCATGGAGATTTTGGGAAAGCACAAACATTTTTAAAAACCAAATGTAGATCTATAAAAATGTAGTTCATGAACATTCTGTATAGCCAGAACTTGGCTTATTTGCTGAAGAAAACCGTGGAAAAGTTCTACATGTGTTAAGAAGGCATTTATTTGGGAAGTAGGTAGATAACGTGTTTTAAAATTCTGGTTCAGTTGATTTTCTTTTTTTCTGACACAAGAAAAGTCTGTTCCCTTCCAGCATCTCAGTTTCCTCATCGCTTAGAGCTATTTAATATAAATAGCCTGTTACATTTTAGGTATGCAATGAATGGCAATAATTTTTTTTTTTTTGTAATTAATTAGACCAGTTCATTACAGAAAAACACATGACAGAGAAAGAGATTCACTGTAACGTGTAGTATCACAATGACACACGAATTCCACAATGGGATAATGGCCAAATGTCTGGGTTTTACCAGTTTCCTGTTTAAGATTGATTATAAATTAAAACAAAAGAAACTCTGTAGGTATGGAAAAGCAAATATTCAATGTATTTGATGCTAATATGAAACCAATAGATAAACATATGCCCACTCATCAAATAAAAAAACAATTATATTCAAATGAGGAGGGAAATTGGGAGGAGAATTGCTGAGCTCTCACCTACTATGTAAAGCACATCCACTGGTGAAAGGCTGAACTACAACTTGCACTTTACCTTAGAAATACAAACAATGTATTATAATCATTTTTACCCACATATTACAGTAAAATAAAAAAAATACAACTTAAAAAAAGGAACTGTGATTATGGCAGTTGCCCATTTACCTCAACAAAGTCCTTTTTTTTTTATAAGAGATAGAGTCTCACTTTGTGTGCTGTGGTGTCACAGCTCACAGCAACCTCCAACTCCTGGGCTTAGGTGATTCTCTTGCCTCAGCCTCCCAAGTAGCTGGGACTACAGGCACCTGCCACAATGCCTGGCTATTTTTTGTTGCAGTTTGGCCAGGGCCAGGTTTGAACTCACCACCCTCCATATATGAGGCCGGTGCCCTATTCACAGAGCCACAGGTGCTACCCCCCAAAAAAAACCTTGTTAATAAAGTTTTCAGGTTTCTACTTTCAGGTAGTGGCAGGCCAGAGCTACTTTTTAAATTCTTCAGAAATACTACATAAAATAGAGACAACATGGGTTAAACACAGTGAACACCTAGAAGATTTAAGACTCCAGAGATGGAAGAACCCTGGAGGATGAACTGAATTCTACAGCAGCTTCCACCCTGGGGCAGTGCGTAGCACTTTCATTATTCATTATATACGTAATATATATTTATTGAGAAAAAATAGAATTATATAAGCAAAACAAAAAGTATTACTTTTTGCTAGTGGAAAAAATTCTACTAGCTATAATCTCAGGTCATTAAATATGAAATCTCCAATTTTGAATCCAAAGTTCAGTTTTGACTGACCAAGTTTCACAAAGCTGTAGTAGATAATACTAGTCCTGGACCAACCAACAGCCACCATTAGATTTTTTTTTTTGTAATGAACACTTGGTTTTAAACTGTGTTTTGCCACTTAATTTTTATCCAACTATAATGTTGAATGCTTGCAATTGTTAAAAAGAATCCAGTTTTCATCACACATAACAATAAGATATGGAGGTGATTTGCCTTATGTCATAACAGCAAAGAAAGGCAAGCTTGGAGGTGATTTCTCTTCTGATGCTTGTTTAATTCATGTGAAACCCGTGTATCCAGCTTCTTTACCTTGCTGATTTGTTTCAAATGATCCCATATTGTAAAAGTAACATAAAACCTTTCTGCTAATTCACGCATATGTTGAGATAGATTTGCTTCCACTACAACTTTCAGTTCATCCTTTATCCACCTTGATCTCAGGTTGCTCACATGGCTCATTTTCAAGATTAAAGTCACCAGAAGGAACCTTCTAAAACACCGACGTCTTATGCACTCATTAGCCACACCCTTCTCAAACACAGATATTTCCAGTTGTCTGCATTGCATTGGTTTCATGAAACTTGTATTTAAAATAACATGAACTTTTGACTTATCTCTGGTTTCAAAAAATTGTTCTAGAAAAAAATTTGAAAGATAACCACAAGCCCCAATGTGCATGCACTTAGACATGCAAATATTCTTGTTACAAAGTGGACTGTGCTCTAAGAAAAGATAATAAATAGCGGTTTCCAATAATGTACTATTATATGTGGTACATTATGGATGTGCCATAATTAGTGTACCTAATACCTTGATATTAGACACTTAAGTTTCCAATATTTTATTAATTAAACCATTTTTTCACTGTTATCAGAAACAGCTTGAATACTTGTCTGATTATTTCCTTAAGAAAAATGACACAGTTTCAGATTTCAATATTAAATGGTGAGAAAAATTGTGCTATTTTATAGCTATATAGTGATTTTATGAATGTCTTTTTTCCCCCACATCCTTCTATTTTGTGCATATTATCAGTTCTCTGTTTTCTCTAGTTGGGTATATAGAAAATGATGTTCATTGCTTTAAACTTTATTTTCAGTACAATAAATCAAAATCTTGCTAACCCTATGATCTATCCTCTAGTAAACACTCCAGAAATGTTCTCAATAGATTTTTGTATAATCCATTTTGGTTTATTTCCTTCATAGGTAAGAATAGATTGTAACTCTTAAACTTTTCCTTTGCTTTGCAAACATTTAAAAATCAACTTGTATGAGGAAGGATAAAGATTTTCCTAAATGGAAATCTATACAACTGCTCTATCTTGCTCAGACTCTTTCATGTTGTATAAATATTCAACAATATTTTCTTTCTTTATGTTTACCATTTTTTCGATATATTAATGTATGACCAATGTGAAATTTGTATTGTGATCATGGGTACAGGGGGGATGTGATTTTTACTTTTATTTTTAAAGGGTTAATTATTTGCTGTATTATAATGTTCATAAGGAAAAATTGTACACCTTTTTATTTATTCACCTTTTCTCTGTGTTAACTTATTAGTTATACATCCTATTACTATTCTGTATTGGACTCTAATGCTTATAATAGGAATTTGTTTAGGCTTTTTTTTTTTTTTAATCTTTATGGCTCTGGGCTTGGCTAGAATTGAGAGAATGTCTTAAGGCCCTCCCTGTTTCTGCCAAGCCCTTTGCTGATTTTTGGATTCCGTGCAGCAGCCCTCCAAGGGCTGAAATCTCAGTCCTCAGCCTCCTGCTCATAGATGCTGTAGGTTGCTATTTGAGTTTAGAAATTTCAAACTTTGGTATTTTTCTAAATAATACCAATCTTTGGTATTATTCCAAGCTTTGGTGTATTCCAAGCTTTGGTATATTCCAAGCTTTGGTATGTTTTGCTAAGATTACCTGACATTTCTAATGTTCTTTATGGGTATACCACCTTTTAGTTTTTCTCTTTTCTAGACCATAGACACAGAGGACAGATAGTCTTCAATGAATTCCAAATGAAAAAGTCCAAAAAGGAGAAACGTTGATTTTATTTTGTTTCCTAACTCTTAATTTTGTATCAACTGGTGAAACTCATATATTTTTTCACAGGTGGTAATCATCATAATCTATTTAAATGTTACATAGTCTCTCTACTAAGAGTAATATATACATATGTTCTTTCTACCAAGACTCTTAAATCTTTATCTCATGTACTTTTTCCCCCAAAGATATTTATTTCCATTTTTAATTAATAAATGCTTGTTTTATGTATTAAGCTTCTTTTAAAAACCATTTTTTAGTGAGTGCATGCCTTTTAATACTAGTTCTAAAATATCTCATTTTATATAAAGCTCCCTTGGAAATGTGACACCTCTGTCTGGTGAATTGATTAGCTCAAGCATTCTTTAGAATGTGTAACACTTTTGGACTGCATGTTCTGTCTCATTAATACCTACAAATGCATCCAACATGGATGCAAAGTTTGAAAGGATCAATAAAGACACAGCAGGGGAAAAGGTTTTGCCAGAAAAGCTTTGATGGGTGTTTTTTCAAGAAAGCACTTCTCCCTTGTCTGATAATACTCCATTTTACAAAGGAAGACAAAATTTTTCCCTAAGGCAATATTGTTTTTGAATCTTAAGCTAATTACTAATCAGGATGCTATTTTAGAATTTTATAATGAATCTTTTTGTAAGAGAAATATGTTAGCCTCTCAGTAAAGCAAGGTAAACCTAGAAATAAGATAAAATGGGAAAATTACAGGGGGTATAAGGTATACTTTGCTTTCTTTTATCTCCCAAACATGAACTTAGGAATAAAGCATAAGTGAGGCAGAGTCATGTATAAAGTTTATAAAATAATTTTAAACTTTATAAAATATTTGTGAAATTTAAAATGTGGCTGAGAATAGAACAGGAAATCCTAATTTGGAAGATTTAATAATTTAAACTTGGGTAAACTCTGATGTATGAGAATACCTTAGGGTTATTTAATCAGGTTTTATTAGATCATAATCCTTGCCCCAATAGAGAAGATGCTAAATAGATAGGAAATATGGAAAAAAATACAGAATAACAACTTCAATCAGAATTATATTTTGGGTGCTTGAATGAAACAAATCTAGATGGTGGTCACTCATGAAAAAAATGGTACTTTGCTATCCCCTAATGAGATTAATGAGATCAAACTATTTGGATATCTAAATCAGCCTACTATAGCTTCGTCAAGAGAGGGAAACCTTTTGTATTGGAAAGCTGCACCAATAAGCCCCCATTCCAGAAACTTTAATTAGATATTAAAATGTACATACTTTGTATACATCTAAGTACTATGCACTTAATAATTTCAAAAAATGAAAACTATTTGTTTGTTTTAAAGTTAATTAACGTTTTAATGACTTCGTTGTGTCTGCTTTTTGTTGGAAAGCATTCAAATATTTGGCTGCAGCCTGGATGTCCAAGTTTCAGTTGATCCCCTGGATGGATATCAGTCATTTGTGATCTTAAGAGAACCTAGATTTGGGTTAGATCGGAGTCTCTAGATTCACAGCAATAAGTGATTGAAAAGCAAGAAAGCATTTTGGGGGCATTGCTAAAGGTGTGGGTATTCAATTACATTTTTTTCATATTTTAATTGAATCTTTCTTAATATCAAACAATAACTTAAAAATGTCATCTGTCGAGAGCTCAATGAATTCCATCTGTAGTGATTTAGGTGCCCTGGTGATATCAGTTAGGTGAGGTTGAAACATTAATGGGAGTCTGATCTCATGATTTTCAGTCAGTGAAACTTTTCTTTTTTTTTTTTTTTCATTGTATTCTCCAATTAATAGGTCTATAACAGTTACATATTCTTCAAACGATTCACATATATCACCCTGCTCATCAAGGATGAACTTTGCTAACTGGGGAAAATGTTCATCTAAAATTTTATTTTGAAGAAGAAATATTTTTAAAAAAGATACCTGCTTTTCTGAAGTGCTTGGCTCCCCCCCACCCACATATTATTGATTTAGTTTTACCTTGCAAAGAAATATTCATCTTGATTGGCATGATATCACAAAGAAATGGTGCATAGAAATCTTATTTCAGTAATTCACATTGCTGATTCATAAAATATATCTGTCTTTTCTCCAAGGGATAAAATTTTGGCTAACACCTGTTGCTGCAATACCCAACACACTTTAGAATGATAGAGCATATGCATACTGAATTCTTCACCATTCAACTTTAACATGTGGAAATGATATGTGGTGTTGCATTTGCAGGAATATAGTTAACTATATTGATAACTTATTTCAAAGCATCACTTAAAATAGTTGCTTTAGAATAGTTGCTTTAGAATAAAGGTTTGCTGATGCAAGGTACAATGACAAGAAATGAGAGCACCTGAATCTGCTAATACTTTTTCAAAAATACATGTAATAAACACTTTGTTTTCTTGTCATGGAAAGTGAACTATCTGTACATACACTCACCAAATTTTCCAAATTCAAACCAATTTTGACATTTATCTTGAAAGCTATTGAGAATCTCTATTCCCTGTGTTCTGTTCATAAGAGTGCCCAAAGCCAGTAACTCTTCATAGCAAAGAAAATCGTTGAATGAAGTACACAACCTGAGCCAAGTCAGTAGTATCAGTTGATTCCTGAACAATATACATTTTCCTTTTGAAGTACTGCATGAAGTTGTTAAGTTGAAGGCTATTCATGCCCCTAATCAGTTATGGTTCTCTATGAAAGAGGCAGTTATTTGTACTTTCAAATATTATCAGGGTCTTAGTGATACAGTAATTTCTTTTTCAGTAGGTCCTTGGTCTTGGAGATTTGAAGAATGAGTCCATGGACCACAGATCAGTGGTAAGATAGGATTTATTTTACAGAAAAGAAAACAGAGAAAGCACCAGAACTTCTGGCAGAGGGAAAAACTCAAGTCAGAAAAAAAAAAAAAAAATCTCTGGTTTGTCCATATGCATATATCCCAACAAATGAACAAATGAGGGGACACAATCCCTTCCATTCCCAGGCCTAGGAAACGTACATGAAATTGACCAGGCCTAGGAAATGAGGGGTTCCCTATTCATCTACAAGTGCAAGAGGAGGGAGACTGAGGCTTAGGCAGAGACACTGCCGAGCTCCCAAACCTGGCAACCTAGAGGTGTCTGGAAGCAATTGTCTGGCCCCTCCTGTTCCTGGAGCCTCCTGCTGCGGAGAGGGGCTGCCTGCTCTTCAACCCATTGGTTCCTCTGCCTGCCTCTGCTGCATCAAGGCCCCAGGGCAGAGAGGGCAGGTCTCTTCTCAGCTGGCTGAGCTGGCTGGGCACCACTGTCGGTGCGGTTGCCAATAAGCAGGCAGGACAATGGATTGTAAGCTCCAAGCTTGCAGGAGGTGGACCTCCCTGTAGTGTGGGGAAAAGGCCCCAAGTAACCTCCGCAGCTGCTGTTTATTGAGAACTTATGCCCCTCCCCCAGACCCGCCCCGCTCCGTGGTGTTCCATAGCTGATCAATTTCCAACTGCCAAAGTCTGATTATTAACATCAAATAACTGCAACGTTGTCTCTGCAAGCCTGATGTCCCTGTTCCTACACATCTTGCTGCATAAGCTGCTACATAGGCTGTTACATAGATCACTACATATGTTGTTACATAAGCTGCTACATACCCTATTACATAGGTTGCTACATATCTGATTAGATAGATTGCTACCTAGCTTATTAGATAGTTTGCTACATATTCTGTTACATAGGTTGTTACACACCACCCGCCCTGTATCATTAGCATCCTACAACTTTGAGAATTCATTCATTCTTTCATAATTTCTATATCACTGAATGGCTTCCCTTTTTTCCCTGAGTATATAAACTACTTTATAAATTGCTTCAGTGGCATTATTCCAGGTGTATTGCTGCCCGAAAGAATTATCTGTGCTTTTGATGTTCATCTTTTAATTTCTGCTATGCCACCTTTTGTGTCTCTCCCTGTAATTTAAAATATTTGTGATCCTTATGAGTGCTATAATGCTGATGAGGGCTGAATTTCTTTAATGTTGATATTGCAGTATCACAGAGCAAGCAAATCATCTTACCCTTAGCAGAAACAAGATAATATTGCAATTCCCAATGCTCATTAAAAAATCTGTTTTCTTCCTTCAGCATTCTTTTGGTCTTCTTTGACATGAGGGGTTCTGAAGCAGATAGAATTAAAAAATACGGTTGAGCTGTGCAACTATTCACAAATTCTACTTCAAAAAGAAACACCGCATCAAAAGTGATAACAGACTGGCATGGTAGACCCCAATAAATACTCCCCATTCAGCCTTATGTGGGAGTGGTGTCAGTGAGGCAGGGGAAGTTACAACGAAATCATGAGCCTAACAGCTGTCAATTTCACCCTTATGACTTACTAATGTTCTAATTATGCTGGTCAACCTGGGAGGATTATTTTGTTGAAACTTATTTTCTTCTTTGGTATCTTCAATACATAAACATTCTTCTTAAAAATAAATAAAAATATAAAGATGAACAAAACTGTATTTATAAAAATAGAGTTTTTTTCCCTGTAATAATTGGATTCAGTCAACGCACTATACTTTAAGATCTGGGAGGCCATATCGGCCTTAAGAGTGCAAGTTTTCCACTTTGGAGCTAGATTGGAGTTGGAGAACAAATTACAGTTGCCCTTTATGAAATAATATTAATCAATGATTATAGAGAAATGGATAATCACTGCAAATTCTCATTGAGTAATTGCAAATTCTCTACCCTTAACCTTGTACTTATTTGCTTACTTTGTAACTGTGATTGAAACAAAGTAGTAAAGATGCCTTGAATCATAAATTATAGGTGTGGGAAACATGTAACAAAGACATCTCAAGATACACAAAGTCAACAAGGGGTGCAGAGAAGCAGCAAAAATTGCTGACCTATGACATGAATTTGGCATGTGAATGGCAACAAAGTTGTAGTCACAAGCACAGTAGGAAAGAGGCATATGTGATAGCAGAAATAGTTGTGACCATATGCACAACAAATTAATCACTTAGCTAGGCAGAAATAAACCAATAAACAGCAGGTGTCAAAACACGTGTTTCCCCTGTTGCATACATACCTCAACACAGAAAGACAGTCATGTCTACAGTATTCTGTATCCTGCTACACATTGTAACTTTTTTTGGGCTAAAGTGATCCTCTTGCCTCAGCCTCCAGAGTAGCTGGGACTACCTACAGACGCCCGCCACAATGCCTGGCTTTTTTTGAGAGACCGGGTCTCACTTTTGGTGAGGCTGGTCTTGAACTCCTCAGTTCGAGCAATTCCTCCCATGTTTTGTAACCTTTTTCTTGTAACCTTTTTTCTTAGACTTCTTTGTTCTCACTTTCAACAAATACCCATTGGAACCTGGAGGTGGCCCTACATGGGGCCACATTCCAACAGTGTCTGGCCCTCCGAGATGCCTCAGTTGCAGTACTTCTGAGTAGTTAAGGCACTCTGAGTTGCTCCCCCAAACCAAGAGGTTCAGCCTTACCTCACATGAGAACCAATGAGGGTATGAGAGAGATCAGTGTTAGGAGAAATAGAAAAATAAATATCCAAGATATGTAGAAGCCTAAGATTCTTCTTGTATATGCAAGAATAAAGCCACATACTTTGAGATATTTGTGACCCCTTAAAAGAACATTTGGTTGCAGCACCACATGCATGCCTTTCTTCCATGGCCCAAGCAGGCTGTTCATGGCGACATGTCCATTCTGGAAGGACCTTTACTACCATGGCCTTCACCTGGGTTATAAAGAGCCAGGAAGATGCTACAGTTGCTCAGATTTGGAGGGTAGGAAGTCAGCAGAGACTTACTCATTGTGAAATTAGTGAAAGTACAACATTCGAATTCCTCTAGACTTTTATTTGAATTTCCTTTACAGTATTGAGATTGCCTGTCTCTATAAATTTGTATGGGCAGCTGTAACTGACAATTCAAATATTTAAAATATATGAACCATGAATCGCTATTGCTTTCATTTATCTGTCTTTTCTCAGACTACAACTGCAGGGCACATAGGCAAAAACTAACAAAATACAGTAGGTGGTAATGAACCACTTAAAATAGTAAATTTGGGGGATACCATGCAAAGACCTCTATAACTGAATATTTAGCAACATGAGCAACAATAAAATTCTAGGCAAATAGGTTGAATGTCCTAGGGAAATTAATATCATTGTTATAGTATTTTTGTTGTCTGTAGTATACATAGAAAGGCAATTTTAGAGAACTCCTAAAGCAAAAGTTTATTATATTATTGGTATAAACCTTTATAATTATGTTTACCCAGGATCCTTACTCTCTTTTGGTCATTTAAAATAAACATTATGGTGCTATAAAATCTTGTAACAGCTTAGACAATTGCAGTGACTTCAAAGGAAATCAATACAGACATTGCTGAATTTTACTCAATAGAGAAATAGTCTTTTAATACTTAATTGTATACCAAACACAAATCAGGCAGAAAAAAAGAACATGAATTACTTCAGCTAATTTTTCTTTTTTTTAAAGGAGAAAAAAATAACTTCATTGTAGGTCTTCCATCTGTCTGAATGGCAAAAAGCCACCACCTGGCTTCCATATAGATCATTGCTCTCTCTCTGTAAATGCCATAATTTTCATTTCAACCCCCCCCTTCAGCTGTCTATTTTTACCACAAAATTATAAATTACCTCATACCATGGTGAAAAATAAATTCCCATCTATGTGATTCTGACTGGAGAAAGCCAGAAAGGAGTGATCATGGTGCATTATCTCTGTGGCACAAAGGAGCCAGAGGGTAGACACCTAGTTACATTTGCTTTACAGCTATATTTGAGATAAAGTGATAAAAAAAGAGTGCTGCAACAACAATTAAAGCTACTAATGCTGTTAATGCCACCGCTCTTTTTGAAATAGTGCATGCCTACTCTTATGACAAGCTCATCATAGGAAATTGGAAAGATGAGCAATCTCGCCCAGTCCTAACTTAACCTAGAGGTTTGCTCATCAGATCGACGTATGTTGCAAAATCACCTAATTTTATTAGCATCGGTTTCTTCAAAGAGACAAAACTAGCATTATCTGCTTTTTTCACTACATAAAATTATTTTAGAAAATCAAATGTAAAGAAAAACCTGTGCATTGGAGCAGTTAAACAGAACTAATGACAAGCAGAGGAGTAAATGTAAGTTCAAAGAGATGAAAAGAGGAGAGGTGCCTGGGACAAGAGCAACGCAAGCCTCTTACACTATCCTCAACCTCGGATGTGCATTTTCCTGTTTAATCTGAAAGAAAAAAATGTTATAAGACACTCTATAGACACCCTTGAACTCATCAGGATCAATGTTAACGTTTGATTACATTTACTTCAAAAGAATTCTGTGAAAATTAAAACCTTACAGATAATGTTTTAAGTTCTCTTTGTTCCCCTCCCTGTCCAGTTTTCTTCTCTCCCTCTCCAGAAACAAAACTGGTTTGAAGTTGGTTTCATCATTGTATTCCATCTTATACTTTAAGAAATTTTAAGGTATAGGCCAACTTTGTCCACCAAGACCAGCATGCACTCAACTTATTCTCCTGTTCCCAGGATAAGTACAGCCCAGATGAACACTTCTGGGTAAGACTCAGTAGGATTCCTGGCATTAGCACCATTCTTGGGACACAGAAGTAGGTGTGGTGATGGTTTCTTATTAAGTAGAAGATAAGGTGTAAGAGCTACACCGGGACCCGTGATCAGCACCCGCCTGGACCTCCGTAAGAGCTGCACCACGACCTGCAACCAGTGCCTGCCAGGACCTCCATAAAAGCTGCGCTGTGACCTGCAACCCACAATCAGCACCTGCCCGGACCTCCATAAGAATTGAGCTGCAAACCGTGATCGGTGCCCAACCGAACCTCCACAAAAGCTGCACCCAACCTGCGATCAGAGCCTGCTCAGACCTCTGTAAGAGCTATGCTGACCTGCAATTAGTGCCTGCCTCGACCTCCATAAAAGCTGCACCTCAACCCACAACCACCCGGACCTCTTTAAGAGCTGCTCCGCAACCCGTGACCTGCACCTGCCCATACTCGCAGAGCACGACCCGTGACCCATGCCTGCCGGGCCTCCATGCCCTGACCAGGAACTTTGGGAGCCACGCAACCCTGCATCCTCCCTCCTGTACCCTCCTTGCTTCCACACCAGCCCGCTTGTCTGGCCAGGTACTGTGGTAGCCACATGCCCTCCAGAGTCCTTCTCCTGGCCAGAGACTGCAGGAAACTTGGGCTCTCTCTGCCAAAGTCACAGGGTGCCAGGCATCCCCAGAACCTCGTGCACCAACCCAGACCCTGTTGCTGGATCTGGGTGTGTCACACTCCAGAGCTGCTCCCACAACCAGAACTCCCTGGCTGAGGCAGCCCCAGAGGCGTTACACAGGGCCCCTCCCTACAAAGATCCAGCAACAATAGAGTGATCCCTCTGTTGTCTAATCTTGGAGAGACACCTCCCCAACTCTGAGGACAGCCAGAGGGAATGGGTGAAAAAAAAATCATGAGCTAAAATCAACGGAAAAACTCTGGCAATACAAATAACCAGAGTAGGTAAACTCTCACAAGGAACAATGGGGTAGACACAGCACAAGATCCCATGCACAAACAAATAGCTGAGATGTCAGAAATTGAAGTCAGAATCTGGATAGCAAATAAGATTGAATTAGAATTTCAAGCAGTAACCCAAAAGATGTCTCAAGAATTCAACGAATTCAAAGACCAAATGACCAAAGATTTTGACATATTGAGATAAGAAGTTGTAGCCCTCAAAGATCTGAGAAACACAGTAGAATCCCTTAGTAACAGAATGGAGCAAGCGGAAGAAAGGATTTCTGACATTGAAGACAAAGCTTTCGAACACTCCCCAACTCTAAAAGTGGAAGAGAAATGGGGGGCAAAAACAGATCACTTTCTCAGAGAGCTCTGGGATAATTTGAAGAAAACCACTATTCATCTAAAGTGATGAAGTGGCTTCACAAGGCACAGAGTCTCTTCTTAATGAGATTATGAAAGAGAAGTTTGCAGACATGCCAAGAGATTCTGAAATTCAGATAGCAGACAGTTTCAGAACTCCAGCATGATTCAACGTGAATAAGACATCCCCCAGACACATCATAATCAATTTCACTAAAGTTAATATGAAGTAGAAAAATCTGAAAGCAGCCAGACAAAAGAAAACCATTACCTACAAGGGCAAGAATATTGGAATAACCGGAGATCTCTCTGCTGAAACCTTTCAAGCTAGAAGAGGATGGTCATCGACTTTTAATCTCCTAAAACAAAATAATTTTCAACCCAGGATCCTGTACCCAGCTAAACTGAGCTTCATTTGTGATGGAGAAATTAAATACTTTAAAGACATTCACATGTTGAAGAAATTTGCCATAACTAAACAAGCTCTCCAGGATATTCTCAGACCTATCCTCCATAAAGACCAGCATAATCCTCCACCACAAAAGTAAACCCACCCAGAAAATTTTGATTAAATTCCAACTTCTACAGACACAAAAAAATTAAAAATGTCCACCGGACTTTCGAAAGGCTTATCAATATTCTCAATCAATGTGAATGGTTTAAATTGTCCCTAAAGAGGCACAGGTTGGCTGACTGGATACAAAAACTCAAGCCAGATATCTGCTGGATAAGAATCTCATCTTACATTAAAAGACAAATATAGACTAAAGGTGAAGAGATGGTCATCTATACTCCAGGCAAACGAAAAGCAGAAAAAACCAGGCATCGCAATCCTATTTGCAGACGCAATAGGCTTTAAACCAACCAAAATGCAGAAGGATAAGAATGGACACTTAATATTTGTTAAAGGTAATACTCAATATGATGAGATTTCAATTATTAATATTTATGTACCCAACCAGAACGCACCTCAATTTATAAGAGAAACTCTAACAGACGCAAGCAACTTGATTTCCTCCAGTTGCATAGTAGTTGGTGATTTTAACACCCCTTTAGCAGTGCTGGAAAGATCCTCCAAAAAGAAGCTAACCAAAGAAATCTTGGATTTAAACTTAACCATTCAATATCTGGACTTAAAGATATCTACAGAACATTCATCTCAACAAAACTGAATACACATTCTTCTCATCAGCCCATTGAACATACTCCAAAATTGACCACATCCTGGGCCACAAATCTAACTTCAGCAAATTAAAAAAAAAAAAAAAATAGAAATTATTCCTTGCATCTTTTCAGGCCATCATGGAATAAAAGTTGAACTCAATAACAACAGGAATCTGCATACCCAGACAAAAACATGGGAGCTAAATAACCTTATGCTGAAGGATAGCTAGATTATGGAGATTAAGAAAGAAATCACCAATTTTTGGAACAAAACAACAATGAAGACACAAATTATCAGAACCTATGGGATACTGCAAAGGCAGTCCTAAGAGGGAAATTTATAGCAATGCAAGCCTTCCTTAAGAAAATGGGAAGAGAGGAAGTTAATAACTTTATGGGACATCTCAAGCATCTGGAGAAGGAAGAAAATTCCAACCCCAAACCCAGAAGAAAAAAAGGAATAACCAAAATTAGAGCAGAATTAAATGAAATTGAAAACAAAAGAATTATACAACAGATCAATAAATGCAAAAGTTGGTTTTTGAAAAGATCTGTAAAATAAATAAACCTTTGGCCAATCTAACCAAGAAAAAAAGAGTAAAATCTCTAATTTCATCAATAATAAATGGTAAAAATGAAATAACAACAGACCCCTCAGAAATTAAAAAAATCCTTAACAAATATTACAAGAAACTTTACTCTCAGAAATATGAAAATCTGAAAGAAATAGACCAATACTTGGAAGTACGCCATCTACCAATACTTAGCCAGAACGAAGTGGAAATGTTGAACAGGCCTATACCAAACCTTTAAAGAAGAACTAGTACCTATATTACTAAACCTCTTCCAAATATAGACAAAGAAGGAATACTACTCAACACATTATATGAAGCAAACATCACCTTGATCCCTAAACCAGGGAAAGACCCAACAAGAAAAGAAAATTATAGACCAATATCACTAATGAATATTGATGCAACAATACTCAATAAGATCCTAACAAACAGAATCCAACAACACATCAAAAAAATTAGACACCATGACCAAGTGGGATTTATCCTAGGGTCTCAAGGCTGGTTCAATATACGTAAATCTATAAATGTAATTCAGCACATAAGCAAATTAAAAAATAAAGACCATATGATTCTTTCAATTGATGCAGAAAAGGCTTTTGATAACATCCAGCATTCCTTCATGATCAGAACACTTAAGTAAATTGGTATAGAAGGGACATTTCTTAAACTAATAGAGGCCATCTACAGCAAACCCACAGCCAATATCGTATTGAATGGAGTTAAATTGAAATCATTTCCACTTAGATCAGGAACCAGGCAAGGTTTCCCATTGTCTTCATTGCTCTTTAACATTGTAATGGAAGTTTTAGCCATTGCAGTTAGGGAAGAAAAAGCAATCAAGGGTATCCACAATAGGGTCAGAAGAGATAAAACTTTCACTCTTCCCAGATGACATGATCGTATATCTGGAAAACACTAGGGATTCTACTACAAAACTTTTAGAAGTGTTCATGGAATACAGCAATGTCTCAGGCTACAAAATCAACATCCATAAATCTGTAGCCTTTATATATACCAACAATAGCCAAGCCGAAAAACAGTCAAGGACTCCATTCCTTTCACAGTAGTGCCAAAGAAGGTAAAATATTTGGGAGTTTATCTAACAAAGGACATGAAAGATCTCTACAAAGAGAACTATGAAATTCTAAGAAAAGAAATAGCTTAAGATGTTAACAAATGGAAAAACATACCATGCTCATGGCTGGGAAGAACCAACATCATTAAAATGTCTATACCACCCAAAGCAATATA
>CAUYPK010004595.1:0-20756 GCA_963574355.1 Loris lydekkerianus
GCAAAGTATCCCAGGAATGGAAGAAAAAGTATCCAATGTACTCAGCCCTACTATGAAGCTAAACTATAGCTTTCACATGAAGGCTATAACCCAACTATACCACAAGACTATGAGGAAAGGAGCAAGGAAGGGGAAGGGAGGGGGGAGGTTTGGGTGGAGGGAGAGTGATGGGTTGGGCCACATCTATGGTGCATATTTTTATCTATAATAAAAAAAAAATAAATTAAAAAAAACAAACAAAAAAAAAACAAAATTGAAATTAAAAACATCAATTAGATCACAAAAAAAAAAAAAAAAAACATTATTGAATGAATGCTATTTTTTTTTTTTTTAGCATTTTTTGGCCGGGGTTGGGTTTGAACCCACCACCTCCAGCATATGGGGTCAGCACCCTACCCCTTTGAACAATAGGAGCTGCCCTGAATGCTATATTCTTTATCATTTTTAATTATCTCCATTTTAAAAATAAAAAGTTAAATAGCAACAAAACAAACCAATTACTAAATCCAAGAGCTATGTTTGTACCCTCTAACATCTCTTACTTTAGCTTAATTTTTATTATTTTTAGAAAAAAATAACATTAAACATTAAAACAAAGTATTATTCCCACTCCCCTATCTCCTAAAAGATTTTTTATTATCTCCTAAACACTCTCTGGGAGAAAAAAAATAGAGTTTCAATTGCTGAAAAGAATTGTTGCATCAGGGATAAGCTTTTGGAGATAATGCTGTTCTTATTTGTAGGATAATATTTAGAAATAAACATATCCTACATCAAGCACACAAAGTGAACTCAGTGTGAGTTTAAAATGGCTTGCCTTTTTTCCAGAGGCTTAAGGGACCTGGGCCCCCCTGGCACACATACAGAGTTGGCTTCCCTGGAGTTAACTATTCCACAAGCCCATTCTCTGAAGCTGTGCACCCCATGAAGCCTGAGATCAAAGGGCATGCCACCCTTCCTCAGAGATACGGGCCAGAGGGTTGACGTACGTTAACAACATATTGTCAGAGGTCTATAGGTGCTGTGCCCTGAGGAAAAGACACAGTCATTACTTCATACTGAGTAAACTGAGTGAATGCTTGAAGATATTCTTCCATTAACTCTGTTCCCCTGTGGCTACTTTCTTCTTTATGATTTTGTTTACATGCCTGCCCAGAGATTAGTCAGTGTATAGAAGAAGATGTTTACTGCAAAAGTGATTGTGTTCATAGTAGGGGTGAGTACATTGGATACTTTTTCTTCCTTGAGATACTTTACTAAGAAGAATATGTTCCAGTTCCATCCATGTAAATATAAAGAAGGTAAAGTCTCCATCTTTCTTTAAGGCTGCATAATATTCCATGGAGTACATATACCACAATTTATTAACCCATTCGTGGATCGATGGGCACTTGGGTTTTTTCCAAGACCTAGCAATTGTGAATAGGGCTGCAATAAATATTCTGGTACAAATATCTTTGTTATGAGATGATTTTTGGTCTTCTGGGTATATTCACATGAATTCTATAACCCAATTGCAACCTAGGAATAGGGGGAATGGAGAAAGAGGGCAGAGCGAGGGGGGAGGAGGTGGAAGGGGGATTGGTGGGATTACACCTGCAGTGCATCTTACAAAGGTATATGTGAAACTTAGTAAATGTGGAATGTAAATGTCTTAACACAATAACTGCGAAATTGCCAGGAAGGCTATGTTAACCAGTGTGATGTAAAAACTAGTGTATGATGCCCCATGACCATATTAATGTACACAGCTATGATTTAATAAAAATAAAAAATAAAAAAAGTGATTGTGTTGATGTGGTAACAGGATATTTTCTTTCAAGTTGATTTCAGATAGGTAAATTGAAGTAATGGTGAAAATAATAGATAATAGATTAAGTGTGTACATGACTAGAAAGGTATAAAATCAAACCCCTAAATAAAGAATTTTGCTACACGGCCATCTCATCTCGTGTAGTCTGTTTCTTGACTTAATAATTACAGGAGCGAGTTTATACCCACAGCATCTCAGGTCATGCAACATAGTTCTTTTTAAAAAGTTGAAATGGGAGCACACAGTCCTGGAGGACCGGCAGCCCAGACCTGGACACCATGCCTGAGAGACACAGGAATGCGGACGTTAGGCCTGCCCTGTTCCTTGACAAACACCTGCTTCCTGGGGGATGTGAGGCCTGCCCTTTGCCTTGACACAAGCGTGCTTCCTCGGGGATGTGAGGCCTGCCCTGTGCCTTGACGCACGTGTGCTTCCTGGGGGATGTGAGGCCTGCCCTGCGCCTCCATGCACAGGTGCTTCCCAGGGGAAGGGGGCTTGAAATATGTACAAACACATGTAAAGGGTCCATAGCCAAATGCTCCAAGTCTGGACAAAAGGAAGGAAAATATGCAACCCATCTGAGTCTCAGTCCACCCTTCCACTGTTTTCCATTTACCTGAAGCTGTGTTAAATGAAACTCACCTCACTCACTCCCAGGACATGGGTTGCTAAATCCCTATTGTAAGAACCAAGTTAACTCCATTTTGTTAAACCTAACTTCGTCTTGTCCCTCAGCCTTTGTAGCTGCATACCAAAGGCGTTAGGCAACCTGCTCCCTCCCCCGACTCCTGTCCTTGCCCCATGATCCACACTCTTACACAACACCTCCTCCCAAGCAATAACAAACGCTCTCCAGACAGCCAAGGACAAGTGCTCGGTCCCCTAGTCCCCCCCTATCAACTCACCTCAGTGGCTCACCTCACACCCCCTCCCTTTTTTCTTTTCTGTACCCTTAAAACCTCCCTCCTTTTCGAGATTGGGGCTTCTCTGCTCTCCTGCTGCGCCAGGACCAGGGGGCCTGAGCTCCAGCTTGTAAATAAAAACCTCTTGCTTTTGCATCAGACTTGGTCTCTGGGTGATTTATGTTGGGTATCCCGCGACTCAGGCGTAACACCTACAGAACAGATTTTCAAATTGCTTTATTGGGGTGGCGCCTGTGGCTCAAAGGAGTGGGGAGCGACCCCATATACCAGACCTGGCAGGTTCAGACCCACCCCGGCCAAAAACTGCAATAAATAAATAAATAAATATAAAATAAAATAAAATTGCTTTATTTATTTCTGCTCCTGATTGTTTCTCGCTATACGTTAACTAAACGTTTGGTTCTCGAATTTTCTTTTTCCTGATGCCAACTTCCCCGTCTGATTTATCCCTGCACAGCGCCTGTTTGACTTGCTCTGACTTTGTGATCCAGAAGTTGCTCTCTAGCCTGAAATACAGCTCACAGACCACCAAACATCCCACATGGCACAGGCAGGAAATACGGGCAATTCTCAAATGTCAAACATAGCGCCTCTTATATTGCTTCAGTAGGTTGCAGCTTTGTGGGTTAGTTTCTTTGTTTGTTTGTTTTTTGAGACAGAGTCTCACTATGTGGCCCTTGGTAGAGTGCTGTGGCATCACAGCTCACAGCAACCTCAAACTCTTGGGCTTAAGCAATTCTCTTGACTCAACCTCCCAAGTAGCTGTGACTACAAGCGCCCACCACAATGCCCAGCTATTTTTTGTTTGCAGTTGTCATCGTTGTTTGCTGGCCCAGCCAGGTTAGAACCTGCCAGCCTCAGTGTATGTGGCTGGCGCCCTACTCACTGAGCTATGGGCGCCAAGACGTTTGTTGTGTTGTTTTAATTTGCCTCTATATCGTAGTATGAGTAGAGCTCCTTAATATATTCTCATTTGCAGATGGTCCATTAGAGCAATGTTCTACAAGCACGTAAATATCATTTCCTTCAGATAATAGGGGTGAATTCTTAAAGGAGAAAAAAATGTATAATGTAATTCCCCAAAGTAATACATATTTATTAAATAAATCTGATAATAATGTATATAGATAGATATATGTACACCTCTAAATTATACTTTTTATTTTTTAAAGTAAAAATACAACACTATTCTACAATCACTATTTCTATACTTTCGGTTACTTAGAACTGAATGAGGCAGGAATATCTATTCTCCAATCATGAGAACTCTTGTATTGGATGGCATATTTGGACAAAAGGGAATAGTTCAACTATTCAACTTTAATTTTTAGAAAGTTCTAGTGATGGTTATGCGATTCTTTCAAAAAGAAATATGACAAATGGCAAATAGCTTAAATCCACTATCATTTTTGTATATCACCACTTAAATATGGCCTTTCCTCTGCAATCATACAAATCATAAGTCCATTGTCTTTGTAAGAGAACAAAGGCAATATTTCTGATAAAATCCTTACAAACTGAGAACTTTTCATTCTGTTATTATACATGTGGTTAATTATGCAACTAACAGTTACTAAGTGTCTGCTATATACTAAGCATATTAACTGTGACTAATATAGGATATGAAGCCAGACAGATCTGGATTTAAATTCCTTCCCTTTCACTATTACCTGTATAATATCTGAAAGTTTCTCACTATAGTTTGAAGTGTACAAGACTCATTTTTCTCCTCTATAAAATAAATAAAGGTTGGGTGTGGTGGCTTAAGCCTATAATCCTAGCACTTTGGGAGACCAAGGTAGGAGGATGGCTGAAGGCCAAGAGTACGAGACCAACCTGAGCAAAAGTTAGACCCTCATCTCTACCAAAAATATGAAAATTAGCCAGGCTTCCCTACTGCTCAGGTGGGCTGAAGCAAGAGGATCCTATGAGCCCAGGTGTTAGAGGCTACGGTGAGCTATGATGATGCCACTGCACTCTAGCCCAGGAGACAGAATGAGACCCCATGTCCAAAAACAAAAAATAAGAAAGATATAATAATACCTATTCCTAAGAATTACTGTGAGAATTCAACCTTCAGTAATGTTGTTGGCAGTGTCTAGCAATTAGTAAGAGCTCAGCAAATCTTAGTGCTTTATTATTATTATTATTATTTCAGTGCTGTGTCTTGAAGATTTTCTATTCCATAAACTGATGAGAGAACAATGAAGAAGCATGGAGAAAAAATTTCCATGACAGGAAATAAATTATGCAAGAACAGGAAAGGGCATAATAAAATTTGATTTAAAAGAAAACCAGATAGGGAGGATCATTTGAGCCCAAGTGTTCAAGACCAGCCTTAGCAGCATAATGAGACTTCATCTCTAAAAAAATAAAGAAATAGCAGATTACTGAATTCAATGTTTTTAAATTTCAGCTTTGGGTGAGAAAAACAGTATTGGCTTGTGTTCCTGGGGTGCTAATGAAAAAGGCTAAGACAGCTATGCCAATTGTTAAAATGATGGTGTATCATTTTTATATCTTATTTAATTCTTGGGACATAGCCAATGGATGCCTAAAAATGCTGATAATAAATACGAAAATTGAGGTTTCAAGGTGTTAAAATGTCATCTAGACATAATAAAATTCATATTTTAGATAGAAAGCTTGGTTGGTAAGGTTGAAAATGAACATCAATGAAAGCAATAAGAAGAACAGTAAAGTCACCTTTAACTTGGGTGAAAGTAGTGATGATCTAACCAAGGCAGTATTAGTGGACGGAGGAGTAAAACAGACCAATTTCAGAACATCAGGACATGGTGATCCCTGCCTAGTGGTGATGAAAAAAAAGGATACACAGCAATGATCCTAACATTTCTAGATTACGAAGTACGTGGGGAGCTTGGTAATTAAAACAGAAGCCATAGGCTAGGGAGCAAACGTGTGAGGATACATGCGAGAGGAGAATGAGAAATTTCACCTGGACTTAACAGAATGTAAAATCTTTGACATCAAAGTTGTGGAAGCAACAGGGATTATTTAGGAAGAGTATAAAGATGATTAAGAAAGGAAAAATCAAAATCTAGCCAGTTAGATCATCAAATATTATGGTGTTAGATAATGAAAAACTTTTATTTTCCCAAAAATTAAGGGGGAGCCTAGAGAGTTGGCTCACACCCATCGTCATAGCCCTTTGGGAAGCCGAGGTGGGAGACCAGCCTAAGCAAGAGCAAGACCCCATTTCTACAAAAAGACAGACTAGAAAAACAAGCCACCCATGATGGCACATGCCTATAGTCCCAGCTACTCTGGAGACTGAGGCAACAGGAGCGCTTGACCCAAGAAGTTTGAGGGCTTCAGTGAGCTATGATGACTTCACTGCACCCTAGCCAGGGTGACAGAGGCAGACTCTGTCTCAAAAAAAAAAATAAATAAAAAAAAAAAATAAGGGGGTACAAATGTCTTCTGTAACGTGGATGCATTGTACCATGCTGAAGTCAGGGTTTCCAGTATACCTGTCACCAGACTAGTGTATGTTGTACTCAATGGGTAGATTTTTATCCAACACCTCCTCTCAATCTACCCCCTTCTTTATTTCCAATGTCTTTTACATCTATTTGTGCCCCGATGTACCCACCGTCTAACTCCCAAGTAGTAGTGAGAACACGTGGTATTCATTTTCCATTTCTTAGATACTTCACATAGAAAAATGGTCTCTTGGTCCATCCAAGGTGCTGCAAAAGACACTATTTTATTCCTGTTATGGCTGAATAGTAATCCACACACACACACACACACACACCCCCCACATGTTCTTCCACTCATGAATTGATAGGTACTTAGGGTGATTCCACATCTTTGCAATTGTGAATGGTGCTGCTGAGGTGCTAATGAAAAAGGCTAAGACAGCTATGTCAATCTTTCGGTACAGGTGTATTTTGATAACATGACTTCTTTTCCTTTGGATAGATAACCAGTAATGGGATTGGTGGACTGGGTAGTAGGTCTCCCTTTAGTGCTTTGAGGAATCTTCATACTTCTTTTCCATAAAGCAGCAGTTCTCAACCTGTGGGTCGCGACCCCTTTTTCGCAATGAGAATACATTGCGGCATTAGGAAGGTTGAGAACCACTACATAGAGGATGTACAAGTTTACATTCCTCCCGACAGTATACAAGCATTCCGTTTTCACCACAACCCATGCTGTGAATTATTTTTTGACTTTTTACCAGTGGCCATTCTGACATGGATAAGGTGGTATTTCATTGTGGTTTTAACTTGAATTTCCCTGGTGATTAGTGATGCTGAAGGATTTTTTCATGTTTGTTGGACATTTGTCTTTTACTCACTTTTTGGGGGGGTTATTACTTTTCATTAAATCAAACTTTGTACATTGATGCATTTATGGGGTTCAGGGTACTGCTTCAATAGACCATGTGAAATGCTTCCATTGAACTAAGTAACACATCCATCACAATTATACTCATTTCTTAATAGTTTTGAAATGTACCATTGCATCTTGCACATTAGGTGAGATCCCCCCAAATACCCTCCCTCCCCGCACTTGCCCCCTCTCCCCTCTCCCCTCTTCCCTCCTACTTTCTGGACTATGGTTCTATTTTGCCATTCATATGAGTAAGTAGGTGGTTATATATTGATTTCACAGTAGTGAGTGCATTGGATACTTTTTTCCCCCCATTCTTGAGATACTTTACTAAAAAGAATATGTTCCAGCTCCATCCAGGTAAACATAAAAGATGTGAAGTCTCCATCTTTTTATGGCTGCATAATATTCCATGGTGTACATATACCACAATTTGTTAAACCATTTTTTACTCACTTTTTGGTGGAGTATTTTTCTTGCTGATTTGTTTTAGCTCTTTGTAGATTCCAAATTTTGCCTAATGTACAGTTAGCAAATATTTTCTCCATCGTCTATTTTCTCTGTTGATTATTTCTTTGCTGTGTAATAAGTGTTCAGTTGAATTAAGTCCCATTTATTATTTTTGCTGTTACTGTTTTTGCTTTGGGGGTCTTACTCAAAAATTTTTTGCCCAGACCAAGGAGTAGAACAGTTTTTCCTAAGTTTTTTTTCTAGAATTGTTATGATTTAAGGTTTTACATTTTAAGTCTTTAATACATAGTCAGATAATTTTTCTTATGGTGAGAGCGAGGAATCCAGGTTCATTCTTCTGTGTGTGGCAATCCAGTTTTCCCAGCACCATTTATTGAACAAAGTGTCCTTTCCCCAGTGTATATTTTTGTCTGCTTTGTCAAAAATCAGTTGATCATAGCTATGTCTGCATATCTACGTTTACTAAGTTTCATACTATTTTGGTTACTACATCCTTGTAGGGTAATTTAAAGTCAGGTAATAAGATGCCTCCAAATTTGTTCTTTTTGCTTAGGATTGTTTTGGATATTCAATGAAGTTCAGAATTATTTTTTTCTACATCCATGAAAAATGACATTGGGATTTTGATGAGAATTGCCCTCTCTATAAATCACTTCAGGAAGTGATCTTAACAGGGTTGATTCTACCAATCTATGAGTATGGGATATTTTTCCGTTAGTTTGTGTCACTATTATTTCTTTCATCAGTGTTTTCTAGTTCTCTTTGTAGATATCTTTCATCTCCTTTGTTAAGTATATTCCTAGATATTTTATTTTCTTTGTAACTACTAAAATGATTTTGAGTTCTTAATTTGGCTCTTAACTCTTACTAGTATACAGAAACACTATTGATTTGTATACATTAATTGTATAGCCTGAAACTGAATTTACTTATCAATTATAAGACTCTTTTGGTGGAGTTTTTAGGGATTTCTGGGTATACGAGCATATCACTGGCTCATACAGGGAGAGTTTGAGCTTCTCTCCCCTGATTTGGATGCCCTTTATTTCTTTCTCTTGTCTAACTGCTCAGGCTGAAACTTTCAGTTCTATGTTGAACAGAAGCGGTGACAATGGGCATCCTTGTCTTGTTCCAGTTCTTAAGGAGAATGCTTTCAACTTTCCCCTATTCAGTATGATCTTAACAATGGATTTGTCATATGTGGCTTTCATTATTTTGAAGTATGTTCCTTCTATGCCTAGTTTATTAAAAGTTTTTATCATAAAGCAGTGTTAGATTTTATCAAGTGCTTTCCTGTATCTATTAAGATAATCATATTATCTTTGTTTTTGATTCTGTTTATATAGCAAATCACATTTATTAATTTGCATATATTGAACCATCTTTGCATCCTTGGGATTAATTCTACTTAATCATATTGTATTTTTTTTTTTTTTTGATATGCTGTTAAATTGGGTTTGCTAGTATTTTGTTGAGGATTTTTGCATGTATGTTTATAAGGGATATTGGTCTGTAGTTTTCTTTTTGCTGTTGTGTGAAAGACTATTTCATAGGAAGTCCCATGTGTATTACTATTTTCACAGAAGGTAAGACTATGGAGATGGTAAAGAAGAGGCATCAGGGATGTAGAAGATCCAGGAGAGGATGGAGTTGGACCACCACTGGAGCACAAAATATTTTATTTAAAGAGGGAGGAATATCAACATTATTCATGCAGAAGTTTTCAAAGAGAGTAGATAAATTATCCATTGGGCAAAATGGTAAATGCACAGGTAGACCACACAGACTTTACAGCTTTGCATTTCTTCCAGTGATATGTAAGGGTCCTTTCTCCCCCACAGCCTGGTCAACAGAGTAACATTGCCAAATTATTTAAATTTCTACCATGCTTAGGTATGAGAAAATATTACCATTGTAATTTAATGTGTGAGTCTTAGTATGAATATTGATGAATATTTTTCATCTATTCAAGGTGCTTTTATCCTTTTTTATAAATTGTTCATATGTTTTGCCCATTTTTCTATAGAATTTTTAATCTTTTATTCTCTCAAACTTTAAAATTTGTTTATATATTAGAAGTATAATATATATACTAGTTTTTTTACTTTGCTTACAATGTAATTTTTGACACAAAAAATGTTTCTCTCTCTCTCTTTTTTTTTTTTTTTTTGGAGACAGAGTTTTACTCTATCACCCTGGGTAGAGTGCTGTGCTTCAGAGCTCACAGCAACCTCCAATTCTTGGGCTCAAGTAATCAATCCTTTTGCCTCAGCCTCCCAAATATCTGGGACTATAGCTTCCCACCTCAATGTCCCACTTTTTTAGAGACAGGGTTTTGGTCTTGCTCAGGCTGTTCTCAAACTCCTGAGTTCAAGCAACTCACCCTCCTCAACCTCCCAGAGTGCTAGGATTACAGGCATGGGATTATAGAATTATAGGCATATAACCACCATGCCCTGCCTGGTTTTTTTTCTTTTTTCATTTTTATGTAATGAAATTTATCCATTTTTTCTTAATTCATTCAAATTTGAAATCTTACTTAGAAAGTCTTTCCCTAAATCCAGATTTCAGCAGGATTTATTAATTTTCTTCTAGTTCTTTTGCACATTCTTTTTGTTCTTGTTGTTGTTGTTGTTGTTGTTGTTGTTGTTGTTGTTTTGCAGTTTTTGGCCAGGGCTGAGTTTGAACCTGCCACCTCTGGCATATGGGGCTGGCGTTGAGCCACAGGTGCCGCCCTACACATTCATTTTTTAAATTTAGATTTCCAACCCATTTTAAGATCATTTTTATTAGTGTAAGAAAATGATGCAATTACTTTCTTTTTCAAAATGTCCATTCAATTGTCTCTATAAATACCATTTATTAAGTAATTCATATTCCTTTTGTGACTTAACACCCTTTATCATAAGCAGGCATCCCTCTGTGTTAGTTCTAGGATGCTCCTGGGACAACCACCTCAGCCAATATCTGTGCCTCTGGAGAATTCATGCATGGGAGAGTCAGTCTTCTGTATCGACAGGCTTAGCACCCTGCTCATCCTGTATTTCAGTCTGTGGTTAGTTGAGTTCCATAGGTACCTGAGACTAGTGTTAGATTTTAATCTATTTCACTGGTCTGTCTACTTTCTCATGCACCAGGTTCACACTTTTAACCACAGAGGCTTTGTGGAGTGTTTTATAGAGCTAGTCCCTCACACAGATTGTCCTCATCAGTGTCTGTCCCAGCTAATCTTGCACATTATGTTCTATATGAGATTTGCCATCCACTTATCCAACTCCACAAAAGAATGTTGGTTGGTGTATTTATTAAGATCATATTAAACCTATAAATCGCCTTAGGAAGAACTGACATTTTGATATGGAAGAGACGGCCTATCTTAGAGAGATGTTTTTCAATTTAAATCAGGTGTGTCTTTTTTTTTTTTTTTTTCAGGTAAATTTGGCATGCTAATTATTAGGTTTATTCCTAAATATTTTTCTTTCTTGTTCCTATTGCAAATGACGTTTTCTCATTATATCTTCTACCAGATTATTGTTTCTGTATATAAGGGTCTGTCAGCCTCAACAATGTACTACTGATGTTTGACAGCAGATAATTTTCTGCTGCGGCAGCTGTCCTGGCATTACAGCATGCTTAGCAGATCCTTTGTTCTACCCACAAGGTGGTGGTAGCACACTGCCCCCAGTTGTGACAACTCAAAATGCATCCAGACATTGCCAAATGTCACCTGGGGGCTGGGAATGCAAAACATGGGCTTAAACGGGTCTCAGTAGTTGTCCAAGTTCTTGCTGCTGGACAGTGCTGTGAATGGAGTCACCTTACTCAAGAGCTTGTACTCATTAAACTAAGACAACAAGCACATAGTTCTAGATCTTCTACCTCATTTACATATCCAATAAAATAGGTCAATCAATAAGCTAATGCAACTTATTCTGGTAGAAAGAAAGGAAAAAGATAACTCTAACTACAGTTAGTTTTTCTGGATCAATTTTTTTTTCTTTCTTTTATGCTTCAGAGTATGAAGATTAGAGTGTTTAAAGAAATTTAAAGGTTTTCTTTGATGATTATTTGACACTTCTTATAGTTATTATTTAGAATCCTCTTTATGAAAACCTTCATGTTCTTACATGCAAACAAAAGTCAAACTCATTAATTTCAGAAATAATATCAAGTCTGTCACTTATTCAAATGGAGTATTTTATAGCTTGTGTACGTATAGAAATATGCATCTCCTCCCTCACACATTGTACGTGTGTGTGTGCCATTCTCACAACACATCAATCCTCAGTAATAATTTTTATTTGTTTAAGTTAAAAGAGAATATTAGTCATATAGGCATTAACCCAAAATCTCTGCATTAAATGATCACCATCCACCACACAGAATTGTATCAGAATGTGTGACAAGCAGAATAGACACCCACCCCCTCATCTTTACCTCTGAAACTGTGACTTTGTTAACTTATAGGCAAAGGAACTTTGTAGATGTGCTCAAGATAAGGACCTTGACATGGAAAAAGTATTTTATGTCATTCAAGTGATTGCAATGTAATCACAAGGGTCCTTTTAAGAGTCAGGAAAGGATCCTGGTGATGGACTCAGAGAGACGGTGATGTAATTGCTGGTTTTAAAGACAGAAGAAGAGGCCAAAAGCATGATTTTTAAAAGTGATAGATTTAGGAAGGGAGAGACACATTGCAACTTTGTAATCACAAAATTGCAACTTATGTTGTTGTAACAACAGTATTGTTTATACTTCAAAGGTATTTATGGGCAGAAACTTGTTTTTAATTCTTTTGGTAATTAATGATAAGGCAGCCTTTAAAATTCCCCTTGCCGATTTTGTCCTAAGCAGAGCAGGACTCTTATGAGTGGCACTTGAGCCTGGCTTAAAAGTTAACAATCCTAAGCAAGATGGCGGCCGAGTAAAAGCCTCCCTGCAACAGGGCACCGTGAGTCTGGGGAGATAAGACTCCAGGCATCTCTGGCTGGTGGGATCTGCCTATAATCATCCCTTTGAGGATGCAGGGAGTCAGCAAGGGACTTCTGGACCCAATGAGAACAAAAACAGTGGAAAACTGGCAAGTGGTTGGGTGTGTTCGATCTACCTAATCCTGCTGGCAACCGTAAGTACAAGCAATAGTGAGACTGCAAAACAGAAATGCCTTACCTGTGAACTGTTTCCGTGTTTTTGGACTTGGCACTCAGTTGAACTGCCTTTGGGGAGAGCTTGAGCAGGAGTGCGGAGAACTTTGGGCATTGTCTAGGGCCCCAGACGGAGCCACTGAGCCAGACGGAGCTAATAGTGTTCAGCTGTGGGTTACAGGGAGCCATTGTGAGAGAACTGCCCCAGCAAGCTCCGCCCTCAGGGTCACAGAACAAGGATCAGGTGGGAACTAGTAACCTAGTGACTGAGCAGCCTAAAGGCGGGGCTTATAAGGCTATAAGACTGAGCTGCCTTATAGCCTTAACCCTCGGGGTGCAGAGTGAGACTGGTTTTGGCACACTGGAGGCTCGGGCTATTGCCCTGAGTAGAGTGTCATAGTGTCACAGCTGATAGCAACCTCAAACCCCTGGTCTTGGCACCGCCTGAACCTACATAAGACCTGCACCATGACCCCTGACCCGCAACCCGCGCCTGCCGGAGCTCCGCATGCCCTGACCAGGAACTGCGGGAGCAGCACAACACTACATCCTCCCTCCTGTACCCTCCCTGCCACCACACTGGCCCACTTGTCTGGTCAGGAACTCTGGTAGCCATGTGCCCTCCAGAGCCCTCCCTGCCTCTGCCCAGAGTCCTTCTCCTTGCCAGAGACTGCTGAAGTCCTCTGTGCCAAAGTCACTGGTCACCAGGCACTCCCAGAACTGTGCACACCACCTCCCACCCTGTTGCTGGATCTGGGTGTATCACACTCCAGAGCTGCTTCCACAACCAGAACTCCCTGCCTGGGGTAGCCCCAGAGGAACTACACAGGGCCACGCCCTACAAAGATCCAGCAACAATAGAGTGATCCTGAGTGGCCAGAGAGAGGTGGGAGGTGGACTTGGAGGCAGAGGCTCCCATCCAGAAGGAGAGTTAAAGGACAGAAATTTAGCAAGTAACCTGGTGGATTTGAGCTGCACTAAGAGAGAAGGTTGAAGAACACACGTCAACCCCGTTGAGGTGAGCTGCGACCACAAGGATACAAACAAAAGGTACAAAATCCATCACCAAGTGGATGGGAGTCCCCTCCCCCATGAGAATGGCTCGGAGTGCCCCACAAACAATCGGGCAGAGTTCAAAGGTCCTCCCACTACACTCCACGAGAGAGACCCTCTAAAAACTGGACTTCCCTCCCCTACTAGGGTGCCATGGCATTCTCCTGCAAGGCATAAAAATAAATAAAACTGTACATATTCTCTACCTGCAAATCTGAGCTCCCAGCACTCCCCTCCACTCACACTGAGGTCTGGAGGCCAGTCCCCCAGGAGTTCAGAGTCTTGGGTGATTTCTCAAGGGGTGTGGACGGTCCCTGGACTGCAGATGGTCGGCACTGGCTCTGGGGCATGGGAACAAGAAGAGGACGGTCAGCTGACAGAGAACCCAACGGAAGCGGCAGTCCCCTGAGGCACAGTTCGGCAGCTGTCTTTTGGCAGCAACACGGCCAGGCATAAAACTGTGTGGAACTGTATATTTTCTCTACCAACAAACCTGGGCTCCCACCACTCCCCTCTGCTCTCACTCCAAGGTCTGGAGGCCTGTCCCCCTGGAGTCCAGACTCTTGGGCGATCTCTTGAGAGTGGACAGTGACTTGGCTGCAGCCGGTAGGTGCTGGCTCTATGGCACAGGAGCGAGGAGAGGACTGTCAGCTGAGAGGGAGCTGCACTGGAGTGGCGGTTCCCTGAGGGGAGGTGCAGCAGCCGTCTTTTGGTGACAACTCAGCCAGGCATAAAACTGTGTGGAACTGTGTGTATTCTCTGCCTGCAACCCTGGACTCCCAGCGCTCCCCTCCACTCTCACTCTGAGATCTGGAGGCCTGTCCCCCAGGAGTCCAGACTCTGGGCAACCCTGGGCTCCCAGCGCTCCCCTCCACTCTCACTCTGAGATCTGGAGGCCTGTCCCCCAAGAGTCCAGACTCTTGGGCGATTACCGGAGGGGTGTGGACAGTGCTGGGGCTGCAGCCGGTCGGTGCAGACTCTGGAGCGTGGGAGCGCAGAGAGGATGGTTGGCTGGGAGGGAGCCGCACCAGAGGAGCAGTTCCCTGAGGCATAAAGCAGCAGTCCTCTTTTGGCAGCAATACAGCTCACTACCAGATATTCTGAGGCCACAACCCCTGTCTCCCTGGGCAACCAATGAATCTCCAAGGACGGGGCTGATCCAGAGGTCCGCTTTGCTGAGCCTGGGATGCACCTGGCCCTCAGGGGATCGTCTGCCTTTAGACAAAGAAAGGAATCAGGACAGAGCTGGCAGCTGGCCGAATACAGGAGCAAGGACAAGCTGATTTGGAACTTGGATCAGCTTCTCTTCTGCAGGGAAGCCGCAAAGTTGTTCTGTTCTGTTCTGTCAGTGGGATTGATCAAGGGCAAGACTGGATCTGAGTGAAAAGCCCCCAACCTTCATCAAGCACCCGAGGTTGTCAGGCCTCACCTCCTCCTGCTAGAGAGAGGCAGAGCTCAGCGGCCTGGAAGACTTCCTTCTGATTCAGGCTGGTGCAAGCTCCTGGAGTGTCGGTTCACTACAGGCAACTGGGTCTGCCTAAGCTATCAGTGGCTGGGTGTGACAGTAGTGCACGGTTGGGAAGGGGGCATCAACCTTCCCAGACTGGTCTATTGGCTGGGTGGCTCCTCCTGACTCCACATAGCACTGGAGCAAGCCACATCGGAGTAGTCACAAGACCCCTGTGATCCAGTTCCCAGAGACCTCTTAAACTCTCTCAACCAAGACAGGTGCAGACTGAGACAATTTATTTGGACCCTTTGAACTGAGCAAATTGCCTGAGGACAAATCAGGTGGTGCCCTGGGTGCGCAGTTGTAGGAAAGTTTGATTTTCCTTTTCCAATTGTTCCCAGTGGTGGGCAAGGTGACTTAATTTCTGGTATTTCTCCACAGCTGAGACTTCAACCAAGAGTAAATATCTCACTAGGGTCAAACAGAAACCAGCTGAAAACAAGACATAACCACTTAGCCCCACCACACCGGACAGGGCCCCAGTTTCTCAGGCCACAACACTGTATGGGCCCTCAACAAAGCCCCAGGTGAAAAACCAAAGGGAGTAAAAAAAAACAATGGGGCGGAATCAGTGGGAAAACTCTGGTAACATGAATAACCAGAATAGATCAATCCCCCTCCCCAAGGAAACATATGGCAGATGTAATTGAAGCTCCAATTCATAAACAACTGGCTGAGATGTCAGAAATCGAATTCAGAATTTGGATTACAGACAATATTAATAAAGTAGAATTCAGAATTTGAGGAGAAATTCAAAAGTTGTCTCAAGAATTTAACAAATTTAAAGACAAAACCACCAAAGACTTAGACACACTGAAGCAAGAATTTGCAGCACTCAAAGATCTGAAAAATACACTAGAATCCCTCAGTAACAGAGTGGAGCGAGCAGAAGAAAGGATTTCTGACATTGAAGACAAAGCCTTTGAACGCTCCCAAACTCTCAAAGAGGAAGAGAAATGGAGAGCAAAAATGGATCATTCTCTCAGAGAGCTCTGGGATAATTCAAAAAAGGATAATATCCGACACATTGAAGTCCCTGAAACTGATGAAGTTGCCTCGCTAGGCACAGAGGCCCTCCTGCATGAAATTATGAAAGAGAATTTTCCAGACATACCTAGAGATTCTGAAATTCAGATAACAGACAGCTTCACAACCACAGCATGACTCAATCCGAATAAGACAACCCCCAGGCATATCATAATTAAATTCACTAAAGTTGATATGAAGGAGAAAATTCCCAAAACAGCCAGACGAAAGAAAGCCATTACCTACAAAGGGAAGAATATTACAAAGACTGCAGATCTCTCTGCTGAAACTTTTCAAGCCAGAAGAGGGTGATCATCGACTTTTAATCTCTTAAAGCAAAATAACTTTCAACCCCTGATCCAGTATCCAGCCAAACAGAGTTTCATTTTTGATGAAGAAATTAAATACTTTAATGACATTCATATGTTGAAGAAATTTGCCATAACCAAACCAGCTCTTCAGAACATTCTCAGACCTATCCTCCATAATGACAAACCCAATCTTCCAACACAAAAGTAAACTCACTCAAACACTTTCAATCAAACTCCAACTTCCACACTGGTGAAAGGATTAAAAATGTCCACTGGACATTTGAAAAATTCGATACCAAAAATTTTACCAGACATATCAATATTCTCCATTAACGAGAATGGCTTGAACTATCCTCTAAAGACGCATAAGTTAGCTGACTGGATACAAAAAACTCAGGCCAGATATTTGTTGAATACAAGAATCACATCTTAACTTAAAAGACCAATATAGACTCAGGGTGAAAGGATGGTCATCCATATTTCAGACTAATGGTAATCAGAAAAAAAGCAGGTGTTGCAATTTTATTTGCAGATACAATAGGCTTTAAACCAACTTCATATTTGTTAAGGGTAATACTCAATATGATGCAATTTCAATTATTAATATCTATGCACCCACCCAGAATGTACCTCAATTTATAAGAGAAACTCTAACAGACATAAGCAACTTCATTTCCTCCAGCTCCATAATAGTCAGAGATTTGAACACTCCTTTCGCAGTGTTGGATCAATCCTCCAATAAGAAGCTGAGCAAAGAAATTATAGATTTAAACCTGACCATCCAAGATTTGGATTTAGCAAACATCTACAGAACATTTCATCCCCAAAAAACTGAATACACATACTTCTCATCAGCCCACTGAACATACTCCAAAATCAATCATGTCCCAGGTCACAAGTCTAACCTCAGTAAATTTAAAAAAATAGAAATTATTCCTTGCAACTTCTCGGACCACCATGAAATAAAAGTTGAGCTCAGTAACAACAGCAAACGCATAAAAAAAAACACATTAAAAAAAAAAGTTAAATAACCTTATGCTGGATGATAGCTGGGTCAGAGATGAGATCAAGAAGGAAATTGCCAAATTTATGGAACAAAATGACAATGAAGACACAAATTACCAGAACTTCTGGGACACTGCAAAGATAGTCCAAAGATGGAAATTTATACCACTGCATGCCTTCCTCAAGAGAACAGAAAGAGAGGAAGTCAACAACTTAATGGGACATCTCAAGCAACTTGAAAAGGAAAAATATTCCAACCCCAAACCCAGTAGAAAAAAACAAATAACCAAAATTACAGCAGAATTAAATGAAATTGAAAACAAAAGAATGATAAAAGAGATCAATAAATCAAAAAGTTGGTTTTTTGAAAATGTCAATAGAACAGATAAACCAATGGCCAACCTAATCAGGAAAAAAAGAGTAAAATCTCTAACTCATCAATCAGAAATGACAAAGATAAAATAACAACAGACCCCACAGAAATTCAAAAAATCCTCAATGAACACTACAAGAAACTTTATTCTCAGAAATATGAAAATCTGAAGGAAATTGACCAATACTTGGAAGCACGTCACCTTCCAAGACTTAGCCAGAATCAAGTGGAAATATTGAACAGGCCCATATCAAGTTCTGAAATAGCATCAACTATACAAAACCTCCCCAAAAAACAAAGCCAGGGACCAGATGGTTTCACATCACAATTCTACCAAACCTTTAAAGAGGAATTGGTACCCATATTACTCAACCTGTTCCAAAAGGTAGAAAAAGAAGGAAGACTACCCAACATGTTCTATGAAGCAAACATCACTCTAATCTCCAAACCAGGAAAAGACCCAACAACAAAAGAAAATTATACACCAATATCACTAATGAATATAGATGCAAAAATATTCAACAAGATCGTAACAAACAGAATCCAGCAACACATCAAACAAATTGTACATCATGGCCAAGTCAGTTTTATCCCAGGGACTCAAAGCTGGTTCAATATCCATAAATCTAGAAGTATAATTCAGTACATAAACAAATTAAAACACAAAGACCACATGATTCTCTCAATTGATGCAGAAAAAGCTTTTGATAATATCCAACAACACTTCATGATCAGAACACTTAAGGAAACTCAAACTCTCAAAGAGGAAGAGAACTGGAGGGCAAAAACTGATCTTTCTCTCAGAAAGCTCTGGGATAATTTGAAGGAAACCAATATTCGTCTTAGGAATCCCCAAAAGTGACGAAGTGGCTTCACAAGGCACAGAGTCTCTTCTCCATGAGCTTAAGAAGGAGAACTTTCCAGACATCCCAAGAGATCCTGAAATTCAGGTAGCAGACAGTTTCAGAACTCCAGGACGACTCAACCCAAATGAGACATCCCCCAGACACATCATAATCAACTTCACTAAAGTTAATATGAAGGAGAAAATTCTGAAAGCAATCATACAAAAAAAACCATCACCTAGAAGGGCAAAAATATTAGAATAACTACAGATTTCCCTGCTGAAAACTTTCCAGCTTGAAGAGGATGATCATTGACATTTAATCTCCTAAAACAAAATAACTTTCAACCCAGGATTCTATACCCAGCTAAACTGAGTTTCATTTATGATGGAGAAATTAAATACTTCAATGACATTCACATGTTGAAGAAATTTGCCATAAATAAACCAGCTCTCCAGGATATTCTCAGACCCATCCTCCATATAGAACAGTGTAATCCTACACAACAAAAGTAAACCCACCCAGAAAATTTTGATCAAATTCCAACTTCCACAGTCGCAAATGGATTAAAAATGTCCACCAGACTCTCAAAAGGCTTATCAATATTCTCATTTAATTTGAATAGTTTAAATTGTCCTCTAAAGAGGCACAGGTTGGCTGACTGGATACAAAAACTCAAGCCAGATATCTGCTGCATACAAGAATTGCATCTTACATTAAAAGACAAATATAGACTCAAGGTGAAGGGATGGTCATCTATATTCCAGGCAAATGGAAAGCAGAAAAAAGCAGGCATTGCAATCCTCTTCGCAGACGCAATAGGCTTTAAACCAACCGAAATAAGGAAGGATAAGGATGAACACTTCATATTTGTTAAAGGTAATCCTCAATATGATGAGATTTCAATTATTATTATTTATGCACTCAACCAGAATGCACCTCAATTTATAAGAGAAACTCTAACAGACATGAGCAACTTGATTTCCTCCAATTCCATACTAGTTGGAGATTTTAACACCCCTTTAGCAGTGCTAAAAGAAGCTAAGCAAAGAAATTTTAGATTTTAACTCAACCACTCCACATCTGGACATCACAGACACCTACAGAACATTTCTGAACAAAACTGAATACACATTTCAGAACAAAACTGAACACACATTCTTCTCATCAGCCCACAGAACATACTCAAAAATTGACCAAATCCTAGGCCACAAATCTAACCTCAACAAATTTTAAAAAATGGAAATTATTCCTTTCATCCTCTCAGACCAGCAAGGAATAAAAGTTGAACTCAAAAACAACAGGAACCTGCATACCCATACAAAAACATGGAAACTAAACAACCTTATGCTGAAGGATACATGGGTTATAGACAAGATTAAGAAGGAAATCATCAAATTTTTTGAACAAAACAACAATCAAGACATGAATTACCAGAACCTCTGGGATACTGCAAAGGCAGTCCTAAGAGGAAAATTTATAGCACTGCAAGCCTTCCTCAAAAAAACGGAAAGAGACGAAGTTAATAACTTAATGGAACATCTCAAGCAACTGGAGAAGGAAGAACACTCCAACCCCAAAACCAGCAGAAGAAAAGAAAGAACAAAAATCAGCGCAGAATTAAATGATATTGAAAACAAAAAAATTATACAACAGATCGATAAATCCAAAAGTTGGTTTTTTTAAAAGATCAATAAAATAGATAAACCATTGCCCAACCTAACCATGAAAAAAAGAGTCAAATCTCTAATTTTATCAATCAGAAATGGTAATGATGAAATAACAACAGACCCCTCAGAAATTCAAAAAATCCTTAATGAATACTATAAGAAACTCTACTCTTAGAAATATGAAAAATCTGAAAGAAATCGACCAATACCTGGAACTAGACCACCTACCAAGACTTAGCCAGAACAAAGT
>CAUYPK010004597.1:0-32739 GCA_963574355.1 Loris lydekkerianus
CCCCTGTCTTAGGTTGCCTGCTCTTGCAGTTTCAGTCTTACCCGTCATGGGGATACAAACATCAATGGTTTGGTCCCTGTTTTAGGTTGACTGAATGCAGAGTGATCTTACCCATCTTTGGGTACTATGAATGTAATCCACCATGCAGCCTCTCCATATCCTGTCTTAGGTTGTCCCCGCTTTGGGAATCTTACCCGTCACTGGTGCTATGGAGGGCAGTGAAGAATAATAGATTCTTGGTTAATGAGCCAGTGATATTGCACCTCGACCTGATTTAACTGCCTCTAACCTTTTTTTTTTTGGGATACAGGGCCCAAAGGTGAAGGGTAAATAAGGGTAGCAGGGGAAGAAGGTAGGGTGAAAAACAAACTTTTTAACCAAAGAATATGCAAATTATATGTGCTGAAGTCAGAGTCTTTCAAAAAGGAAAGAGATAAGAAAACTGGGTAAAATCTTTTTATTGACATGCAACTTATTTTCATTATTCCAGAAGAATATGGGTACCACTTCTAAAATGGCACTGTTGGAAAGTGGTACGTTTAAGAAAAAGAAGTTCACTACTGTTGGAACTAACAAAATTTGCGGACATCAAGGGAGTAGTAATTAAATTCTGTTGAGGGGAACATTTATTGAATGCCTACTCTTCTGGGCATTAGACTAAGAGCTGGGGATGCCAAAATTAATAACACAAGGTCTCGCCCTCAAGAAGCTTAAGCCCTAAGCCAATTCATAGTTGGTTAATCCATCAAGAAGTTAAGTAGCTTCCAATGATCTATTTACAGTGATTTAACTTTCAGTAAATTGACCCACCCCTGAAGATGGCTAAGAATTTCTGGTAAGTCAGAATATGGTAGCAGGAATAGATAACAAAGTTATTTTAATAATTTTGGATAAATAATATGGGTGGGTGAACATCATAATATGCAGAGTTTTCATAAGATTATTTGATAGTCTAAAAAAAAGTATCTAGAAGGCTTTCTGGGCAAGGTAATCCTTGAGTTAAGTCCTGAAGAAGGGAATAGCTAGGCAAATATGAGGCACAGAGAGAACAGGCTATGGTTGAGGAACTCAGAGTCCATCAGACCTGCTAGAACAAGCTATCTGGGGCTAGAGGTGGATGATAAGACATAAAGCAAGGAAAGTGATCAAAGACTAGATGAGGAAAGGTCTCGTGCACTCTGCCCGTAACTTGTATTATTATTTTGTGTTGACACATGTAAGGAAATGAAATAGAAAATGCTGAAATATCAATAGGATTTAGGTCAGGTAAAATGGAATAAAGAACATTTTAAATTACGTCTTCAGAGAGAGTGGTGTGGTGAGTTTTTGAGCAGCACAAGAAGGTGATTAGATTGCTCATGTAACAGATTAGCCTGGAGAAGTGAGAGGCTGGGGGCCACTCAGGAGGCAAGACAAAAAACCATGCAAGAAATAGCAGAGCGATGATGGGTGGACAAAAAGCAAAAAGCAAACATGAAGTACATTTTTGAAGTAGAAGTCACGTGAGTTAGAGACCTATTGGCTGTGGAGAAAGAAGAAATTGCCGATGACCTAGTGATCTCCAGCCTGGGAAACTGGGACAGTGATGACGGCATTAAATAATATGGAACCTAGTGAAAGCAGAACAGAGTTCATTGTTCCAGAGCTTGGTTTTTATCATGTTCGCATCAACCTCTTACCCAGCATCTTCATGGAATACCTAGATTTATCCAAGAGCTAAAAACTCTTAACTTGGTATGATGTTGCATTTTAAATGATTTCTATAATTTTTGTCAAACATGTAATTAATACATAAAACAAGATGCATGGAACAGGCTTTTGTATTACCCTTTTGGAGCAGTTTTTTTATATTTTAGTTGGAAAAAAGAAAAGAGTAATATTTGCTGAATACCTATTATACTGTGCGTGTGATACTGTTTTGAGTATTCTTGTATACTCTGTTCTCCAGTATTCATAAAATTAAAAAACAAAAGGTACCCAGGAAGGTTCAGGTAACATGGAGGCAGCTCTTGCTGCAACTGAAGCCTACACCTTAACTTTATAACTGCCTCTCTGTGCCCAAGGCCGCAGAATAACATGTACGCCACAGTTGTAGTGCTTCATTTCTAAGCACAAAGGTAGACTGTATGTAGAATAATACTTCATATTTTGAGGACACTCAGCTTTGTACATTTTTGGCCACATACTAATCCATTTGGTCTGTGGTGTGTGACAGGTTGAAACTGTAATATATCATTTGGACACCGGATGGCAATATTCTAAATGGGCTACTGTCTTACTTCCCTGTGTCAGGAATAATCTTGCATAGGGTTTGTAAAGCAAAGCTTTCTTCTGAAATTCTATTGGTATCTGGTTTTCTGAGTCTTTTGTAATTTTTATTTGTTTTGTTTTGTTTGTTTGTTTGTTTGCCAATAGGAAATAGAAAAGGCAATCTGGCTGAACCTGCCAATCAGTCTAGCCAAACATTTACAATAGGTCAATCATAATATCCTTTATGATCAAAATAATACACAGAGAACATTAACCACAGAGACCAAGGTCTAAGTTCAGCTTCCTATGATGAAATTAAGACTCTGCACACATTCAAATAGTTCCCCCCCACCCCCCGGGGGGAAGTGTGTCAATAATTCTGCAGCGTCTGCAGCCGATGAACATGTTCTAAACTGCATGTGGTCTGTGTGTGACTAAGTCCCACCGTCCTCACAGGAGGGAATATGTGGAACAGGGCTGTTCAGGGCAGCATGACACCAGACTAGGAATTTAAGAGGAAATAGATGAGGATAGCAGAGTCAGCTGGCAGGAATTCTGCATTAAGACAGAAAGGGAAGGTGGTGTATGGACATAAAGGAGAAGGGGGTCATTATCTGATTTGTGTCAACACACAAAAAACACTAAGACTTCCCTTACCCCAGAGAAGAAATAGGTAGTTGACTATGTTGTGATGTTTTTATTTCTTTGGTTGTTTGTTTTGAGATATTTGAGTGTGTGACAGGCAGCCAGATTTGTACAATTTAGAAAGTAAAATGGCAAGTTCCCCGGAGGTTACGTGGGCTAAACTCTAGGAAAACACCACACTTCCTCAAGGTTTTTGGAGGTAGACCTTTATAACATACTGAAAATCAAAGCTAAGGAACAAATCACTCAAACAAACCATGTGCCATAAAAGCATAGACCTTGGCAATTTCCCTGGGCAGTGTCATTCAAAATGACAATAAGGAAAAGTGATACCAGGAATTGTATTTAACCAGAGAGCGTAGTGAAGTTGGGCTCTCAGGACAGCTGTGGGAGCTGACCTGGCTTCATGCACAGACCTGTGCTCCCGCCAGAGGGACCTACTGCAATTGACTGTAAACCCTGCTGTCATCCTCTTTATAGTAGAAGTGATATTTTGAAATGCAGTAGAAGAAATTACACCTCAAACAACTAAAATGCACTCACAGGAAAAGCTTGTTCCTATGAGAAAAAATATACATACTGTGCATACACCATTCAAAGGTCATCTCTTGTTTTACAATATAATTTCTAGGTGAGCTTAACTGAGGTTGCTGAAAATTGTAGAAGATTCTGAAATTATGGGATCAAAATAATATTAAAAATGTAACAAGTATGTTGTAAAACAGACATTTTATTGGATGTCAAATTTTCTAATTTCTAAAACAGAATGGCACTGAACACAGTTATATGTACTAAGAGTAGCTGTTTGTCAGTTTCTGGGTATACACCAATATAACAGCACAATGCTAGAAAAAATCATATGTTTGGCAGTAATAGAGTATGCACTTGTTTGAGCAGTAAGGGAAATAAATCATCTCTAAAATTGTATGTATGTTCTCATTTCCATTTTCCACATGCAGTTTCCAAGAACCTTGTTTACTGTGCTATTCCCAGATTGTTAATTATATTCACAAAGAGGTAGTAATAAGGATAGTCAGGCAGGTGGTCATAGAGAGCGTGCAGAGATTATTGTCTAAAACTTTAGTGGATCCTAAACGTTTGGTGTAATATTAGATACAATTGGGAAAAATGTTTTACAAATATACATTCCCAAGTTGCATGCTGGCTCTAAAGAGTCACACTCCAGACCAGTGGTCCTCAACCTTCCTAATGCCGCGGCCCTTTAATACAGTTCCTGTGGGTTGTGACCCACAGGTTGAGAACCGCTGCTCTAGACAGTTGCACCTTCCTTCACCGCTGTTAGAAATGGTGAGACAGCCCCTTTAGGTTGAGATGCAGTGGCCCAGGAGGCAGCTGTCCACAGTGGGCGCCTTTCAGGATGGCTCAGGCCAGTCAGCATCTCAAATGTCAACTGCTGTTCCGGAAATGACACGCTTTACTTCCCTGCCAATGTGTAGAAGGACAGTTTATCTAACTACAGCCTTCTTTCTTCACCCTGCTAGCTCCCCACTTGTAGAATTCCCCAGACAGGAAGAAATCACTGGTTCCTATGGACATGTCCCAACTCCAGGGAACATGCCTGAGGTCGCCCCTTATGCTGTGGGCACGTCCCCTGACCCAAGTTGAGCCCATAACGCTGCAGCCCCGTCAACATTCAGCACATGCCTGCCCAGCCTCCCAACAGTCTGCTGGACGTGGAGAGCCCCCCCCCTTGAGGAACAAGCATTCCCTCCTCCTCCTCTCAAAGAGTTTTCTACTACAATTTTCTCTGGAAAAGTAGGCTTCCTAACTTGTAGTTTTTTCTTCCATATACTAGAGATGAGTCCAGCCAGTTGAGAGCCTCGTTTGTGACCATGTAAAAAGAGAAGATAACATTTAGTGAGCCTCTTTAGAATATGAGGATGTTTATGTCTCACTGCTTCAGCTCTCCGTTTCACCACCGTTGAGGAAGATTCTATTTGAACATTGTGGTGCAGCAATGTTTGAACTCAGTGAGCTGCGTGCGGTAATGAAGACGCCTAATGCTTTCCCCCAGTCCCTGCTAAACTGGTTTCATGGGCATATTCTCTCCCCAACACCAAGCCCCACCAAAGACTCCATGAAGACAAACTGATTCTGAAGCTTTTCAGTTCTCCACTTCAGTCAAAAACAATTTTAAACTTGTTGACTATTCTGGGGCTTTTCAGCGCAGTTGTTAAAGCTCTGGGAGATTGATGATGGCTACGGCGGGAGTACTGACACCATGAGAATAGGCAAATGCTAAAAGTTGGGGTTTGGGAAGAGAAATCCAATTTACCAACACTACTCAAGGAAAAAAATTAAAATAAAAAAATTTAAAACTACCCCCTCCCCAAGACTTGTACATTGTATTATAAATGTGAATATTACGTAAACAAGATGTTGACTTAAAAGTCTTAATTAACTCTTCTCTCCCCTAACCCCAAGACTGTAGCTAACTTTAGGTTTGGAAGCCTGGAATGAGGGAGCAGAGCAGGACTAGCTGCTTCGGTATTTGTCTTCCCCGCTCTTATATGAACAGTCCCCCTCTCCTGCTTAGTACTTGGGTTGGGCTTCAGAGGAGGGGAGGTTTAGGAGATAGGCAGAACTATAGGCTGGGTCACAACTTCCCCAGCACTGATTCCTGCCTCCCTGCCGCAGTGAATACACAATCACTGTGCTCTTTCTCCTGTGGGTCTCTTTGAGTTCTCAGACTGTGGATGGCTAACTGTCAGACTTCCTGGCTAGTCCTCTGGCTGACTGCGTAGATCACTCTTGCAGCCTTTAGACTCACAGGGTCGAGCCTTCTGTTGAGATCACATGACCCTCCAGACAATCCTGTTAGATGAGATCCATCTTAAGATAGGGCAGGTTCCCTCATCTGTCACCCACATCTATCCTCTTCCCCATCTTTGCCCTCAGAAAATAAGTACTTGCAGCCCTCTATCTTTTCTGTCCCTGGGGACATCCTCTTTCTTATTATATATAATAGTTGTATATTTTTATAGAGATTTGATAGTGGCATACAATATGAATTAATCAAACCAGGTTAATTAGGCATTTATCATTTCTTTATGTTAAGAACATTCCAAAGGCCACTTTCAGTTATTTTAAAAGTAGACCTTAACTTGTTGTGTTTGCCCTTGACTTTGCAGACATGAGTCAATATCTGCTCCTTGTGTCCTCCAAACTCAAACAGCACAAATATCCATTCCCACTCGGATGGATAGGAAAAAGATGATCCCCCAGGTATTCCTCATTGGGGAAAGGAATCCACAGGTAGAAAAACACTTCTCCAAAAATGTCATTTTCCCCAACTTCTTGTTGTTGTTGTTTTAATAGCTTTGTGATGGGCCAATGTCACCAAATAAGCTTTATGGCTTCTGTACATGCTGCATAGATGGTCTAATAGCTCACTTTATGATGTGGGGCAGAGTTTACACCTTGTTGTATTGTTCTAGGCTTTTGTCACCTTGGCAGAAATTTTGAGCTAACAAGAAAAGTTCTATTTTCTTATATAGCATTTTATTATATATACATATGGATTTTGAATTTATTTAGAAAATATCTTAAGCAGTAAACATATACACAATTTAAATCCTGGAGAAAACCTCTGGTGGATTTATGTTCTCTTTACTTTTCGGATTTCTGGGGCATGTAGTTTACAGTGTGGATATATTATTATATTATTTTTAAAATGTGATGCTTATTCAGGTTTAGGAACCACTGGCCTCTCAGGATCCATTATTTTGTTCAAGGAACTTATTGCAATTTATAACAATTCCATTATTTGTGTGTATCCTTAGGGTCCGCCTCATTATCTTGACTGTAATGTCCAAGGGCTATTGTTATTGGTCACTAATAACATCTATCCCTAATATTAAGTAGTAAGAAAAATGTTTTTTGTTGAAGCAAAAATAAAAAAGAGAAAAACGGGAACTAATAGGAATGATTACTATAGTGCAGTGGTTCTCAACTGTATCAAAGGGCCGCGGCCTTAGGAAGGTTGAGAACCACTGCCCTAGTGGGTGAGTACAGTATAGATGGAAATTAGAACCACACTTTGTAATGTGTATTTGTAACATTTGGGGGATCTTTGAGCTATATAAATGTATTACATTGTTCAAGAACAACAAGTTTTGAAAAAGAGAAAAGTGAAACAAATACAGGGGAAACATTAACATCTTCTTTGAGTGAGTGTGGTATGTAGTGTATATATACATACGTAAATAGACACATGAACACACACACACACACATAGCCACGCACACACACATCTACAAGGTATCTGTAAAGTTCATGTGCAATTTAAAAATAGTTATCTATTTTAAACTATTCATGAACTTTATGGACACCGTGTATATGCACACATCATGCATATACTAATGCACACATGTATTATTTTCTGAACTTTTTGGATGCTTAAATATTTGAAATTAAGTAAGTTAAAATTTTCAAGAGAAAGATACAAATAAAAACAGCAAGTGTTGTAATACAGTAGAAAGTTCATAGTGGCCATCTCCCTACACTGTCCACCTTCTAAAGTGGACCGAATTTTCATGGACCACCTAAGTATGTTGACCAGATTGTTACAGTACCTGGGGGAGTCAATTTACAGAGGTTCCACTATGGCTTAAAGAGCATTTTCTGTGCTGTCAGAACAACAACAACAGAAATCTCTCCTACATCTACCACTCAGAGTGAGCATCCAGGACAAATGCTGTCTTCATTTGTAAAATGAATAAGGTAGCCATCACATAATTCTTATAAAATTATGAAATAACATGTTTTAAATGCCTTTTAAATTGTAAAATGAAACGAATATTTATTTATACCATATTTTCTTTAAATTTTAAATTAAAGAATTTTATTTTATTTTATTAAATTTAAAATTTAAAATTTAAGAATTTTAATTTTATTTAAAATTAAAGAATTGAATTTTAAATTCTTTTAATTTGGGGACCATACTTTGTTTTTTGTATATGCTCCAACTATTACCTCAATACCCGGGTATTGGGACTGCACTCTTTATCTCCTAATATAATCTAAAGTTATTAAAAATTGGCCAGGCGCAGTGGCTCTTCTCTGTAATCCTGACACTCTGGAAGGCCAAGGAGGGTGAATTGCTTGAACTCAGGAGTTCAAGACCAACCTGATCAAGAGGGAAACCCTGTCTCTAAAAAGAAAAATTAGGGGGGTTTTGTGGCAGGCACCTGTAGTCCCAGCTACTTGGGAGGCTGAGGCAAGAGGATTGCTTGAGCCCAATTCTGAGGTTGAGGTTGCTATGAATTATGACACCATGGCACTCTACCCAGGGTTACAAATTGAGACTCTATATCAAAAAAATAAATAAAATAAAATAAAATAAAATAAAATAAAATAAAATAAAATAAAATAAAATATTTCAAAATTAGCAATACAAAAAGAATCTTCACAAGTGAAGAAACTTCACTTCACAGAAGTGACTACACACTGTGACCTTGATTTTTGTGATTCATCCACATTAGGGGACATGGCAGTGAACTGCAGCTGCCGTGAGTTCAGCAGCCTTCAGGGACACTGCTCTCCCTTCACCCATGTGACCTTAGTGTGCCTTCATGACATCCCTAAGCTGCTTTGAGCCCAGCTAGGAATAAGCCACCTCATTAACAGACTTTACTAAATATCTGGAGATAGCAAAAGGAAGTTGGGGATGGGAGAAGAGATGAAGATTGAGAAAAGGAAAGGATTAAGACTAAACTTGGCCAAATAACCTTATTTTTAAAACACTATTTTCTCTTCTGAAGTCCCAGACTGTATACCCACCTCGCAGGTGCCCTGTCTCTCTGTCAGCTCACACAATCAGAAGGTGCCTCCTCTGAAAGACATCCAGCAAAATACACGCTCTCTCATACATACAGCTAGCTGTTTTTCAATTCAAACTTAATCGAAGTTAAGAACTCATTTATTAACCGGGAACATTTGTGTACTATTCAACAAGCCCCTTAATGTTTCTGACTCAAAAACTCAGAAACATTAAGGGGTTTCTGAACTTTAGAAAAATAAAACATCTACTTGTTTGAGTTTGATGTTCATACTATGACACATATTATATATTGAGTCAGGCACATAATTAGTTGTATAGCTTCATTTGATGATATTCTGTAGTCTAAAAAAGCATAGGTTAACTTTTCTAGCTCATGTAAAGTTTAAATAGTAGAGAGTAGAAAAGTGAACTTTTCTAGGCCTCTATAAAGTTCAAATATTTCTTATAAGTTATAACATAAAACTCAATTAAAGAAAGAAACTGTTTTTGTCCCCCGGGAGTTTTTTTTTCTTCCTTACTTTCTTAGAAAATAATTTAATTACTTAACATTCTTTAAGAGGTGGTCTTAAAGCTCAGGAAGTGAAACAAAAATGAAATATATGGCTAAAGGTTCTTGAGGTATAAATGACCTCGGGCACAGATCAAAACAAAAAAAAGTTAGAGCCATTATTATTATAGGAAAATAAAACAGGGGCCCCTTAATCAAATTAGTGAAGAATAAATAAACTTTCCACTGCCAAACAGACTCAGTATTATGAAATAAACCTACTTTCTAATATGAGGATATCATGAGTCATGTCCAATTATGTAATTTCGAAACACTGCCATAAAGAAAGAATATAATCAGTGATCATTCAGAAAAAGGTACAAAATTCAATAAAGAGGCTCTTATCCTTTCCATTCATTAGAAGAGTTCGTATGCATTACCTGTACCTCATAAAACAAACACTTAATCATTCTAAATAGCAACTCCTTAGGGAGCCACACGTTTTAAATTGACTTTCAAAGAAACCTTCCACCTTCAAGATGCCTTGCCTGTAGACTCGGTGTGGGCAAAATTTAAAGACATGTAAGCAATCTGAGGTATTATATTATCCTTACTTATCAGTTAATGTGTTCAAAACATATTTAGTAAATGCATATTACATATAAGGCTCAATAGCACGAAAAATATTACCGACTCAATGGAGCTTACTAAATAGCAGGGAAATGAATAAACATGTGATTATAACATCACGTGCTAAGTACCATAATTGAAGAGGTGCAGTATTCTATACAGGAACAGGCAGAGGCAACCACACGTGTTGTGGAATCCAGATTGTGGACCCAGGGAAGGGATGTCAAAGCAGTGATCTTAAAATTGATGTGTGGCTCTTTCTTCTCCTCATTTCCCTCCATTTTTCTCTATTTTTTTCTCTTTTCTATTTTTCTTTTTTGTTCCAAATACTTTTTTTTTTCTTCTTGTTCTAACCTGCCTACAATTTGTTTCTTTACTATTTCTTCAGTGAGAATCAGGATAGGACTTGCTCAACAATCTTCTTCATAATTAAAATTCATTTAATTCATACCCACATTCAGTTTCGCAAACCTACACAGAAATCTATTCCTTTGCACAGTGAGGGCGTGACTTAGAGGCAGGAGACCTGGTTGCAGACTCCAATTTGCCTGAGTCATATTAGCAGTGTGGTGGAGGGTACGTAGTTCCTCAGAGTCCATGGTCTCCATCTTCACAGTGAACCAATTGTATGGGGGTGTTGCCCACAGAAACATAGGTCAGAGGATGTATAAATGCAAAGTTAATCAAACAAAAGGAAATGTTATCATCAAAGGAGCAATTAAACCAAAACAAATCTAATATGACTCAATAGAGGGGTGTTCTAGGAGACTTAGCTTTGTTGAAAAGCACGAAATGTGATATTATAGTTGTGCTATCTCCCAAATGAATGAGTTTGCAGAGTTGTGCTGCATGGGGCAATGCTGTGCAGGGGTTGTCTTGTTTTTAAAGAATTTTGTTAGTGAAATGTAAGTGTCTGAGCATGAGTGATAGCAGTGTTTGGAGAGATGTGTTTTTAAAGTCTGTATGTTCAGTGTGTGCGCTATTCTTTCTATAGGTAGAACATGTTTCCTGATAGAATGGAAGCCTCTTACCATGTGAATCCTACAAGCAAGTTGACTGATATTTAAATGTGGCCCAAGGGTGCTGTATTACACATGCAATGAACTTATTTAATAGTATGAAACACTCAGACATGGATTTACACTACTTACGATTATCCACATTTATATTCTTATTTAGCAGCCAGACACTACAAAGTATTATACATTTTATTTTCAGTCACCTACAACTAGCATCCTGAAAGAAACCTGATAGTTCAAATATATATATATATATATATTTATACACACACACACACACACATAAACATAATAAGAGCAAATTACCACTGCCCTCCCACATTTGTAATAGATCCTCGTCTAAAATGTATTGTGATGGCTCAGCACCTGTAGCTCAGTGGTTAAGGCACCGGCCATATACACTAGGGCTAGGCGGTTCGAACCCAGCCCAGGCCTCCTAAACAACAATGACAACTACAACTACAACAACACACACACACAAAAAAATAGCCAAGTGTTGTGGAAGGCGCCTGTAGTCCCAGCTACTTAGGAGGCTGAGGCAAGAGAATCACTTAAGCCCAAGAGTTTGAGGTTGCTGTGAGCTGTGATGCCATGGCACTCTACCAAGGGTGACATAGTGAGACGCTGTCTCAAAAATAAATAAATAAATAAATAAATAAATAAAATAATTAGAGTGTAGAGTGATAATCCACTCTTTTCTAGTAGTACAGATTTCTGGTGAGTCATCTTTTAGTAAAAACTATTGGAAAAATGCTATATTTTAAGCTATTAATGCATAATGTTTTAGGGTTTTATGAAATGATCTCATCTGTGTGATTTTCTTGTAAGATAATTTTAAATTTCCCTTTATTTGAGCAAGGCAGTGTTTCATTCAAGGCATTTCAGGGAAACTTTATCCAGCTCTCTTATGGCTATTGACTGAGTTACTCTTTGAATAAATATTCATTGAAGAACTGGTATGTGCCAGGTTACCTTTCAAGGATTATTTCTTCTTATCCTCGTGACCCTGTGGGGTACATGTTATCCCTCACTTTAAGGGTAAAGATACTTGGATAAAGATAAATTGAGAAAAATTCTACAGAAACGTGCACACGCCTTCATGGAATTGGTTTGCTCATCTAAGCATGCTGGGTAACAAGTGTCAAAGCCTTATTTGAACAGTGTTTCACTGCCACCTCTTCCACTTAGGAAAGGTACATTGCAGTGACTGTGTCATGGTCCGGGATGCCTGATTAGATTTCTACATTGTACTGCTGATTCTGTTAGAACCCAGGAAAGAAACAGGGATCACCGTATCAGGTCTAGAAGATTTGCCACCTAGTGGTAAGGTTTAGCAAAAAATTGGGAGCCTATCTATATACTACTCTCTGGACATATTGCTATATATTACAACTTAACTTACTTTAACTGGTACTGTCTTAGCTCTAGATGGGGTTCCAGCTTTGTTCAGCCACATCCAGGATCAGGGAAGACATACTTTCCTGAGGCTAAGTTACTAGGCAGAGTTTCTAAAGATAAAAAGAAACTTCTTTGGCTCTCCCTTCCTTGAGGAAAGGGTATAAGTATACCCCTGAGTCAAGTGCTACTGTCTTTTGGGAAAGGCACAGTGCTTTGTACGCAGCAAAACTGTGCAGACACAACCTGCAGAAGAAAGTGCAGAGAGGAGGACGCTTGTGGAGTGTAAGGATTCATAAATTCTCTATGCTTCTGTTTCTCTGGCTTTTGATTGAGTGGTAGAAAGTATTTCACATCTTGCCATCCTTCTTTTTTAACTTATAAAATGTCACTTTTCATATTTCTCACCAAATGACAAATGTAAGGTATTTTAGAATTTTCAGAGGATGACCGTTTTCCTAAACATTGCAGTTTTCAAACTATTCTGAAGTCTGCAGGGGTAAGAGACTTTAATCACATGACCAGGCAATATGGATGTTATTTCTAAGTGTTGCGCAGGTATACATGTTTGTCATTTTCTGTTGCAGAAGGATTCTTCCACTGAAATATTCATAACCTAGCAACTTGGGAACAGAGGGAGATTTTGTTTTGGAGTGGGAATGAATTGAGCTGCTCATTCTCAGACAAAATGTGCAGAGGAAAGGGCTCTATGACTATCTGTGAGACAGATGGGAACTCTTGATGAATACCAGGCAACCAGCTTTCTCCAGCAAAGAAAACAAAAACCCAGGTGCAGAATGTATTGGAACTGTGCAGATGGGCCATCAAGGGTGTCCACTGTTTACAAGAGAAAGGAACAGAGCTCTCACCATTGAGTGACCACTCTTCCTGGGGATCCATTTCCCCCAGCTGGTCTCAAGCAGCTTATCCCCCCAAAGGCCCAAACACAAGCTGTTAATGACCTCTGGCCCTTCAAAGAGAGAGACTGGGTGGCCGCCTTCCCCCTGTGAAGATGTGCTAATTGCTTGAATGCTGAGAATCAGAGCCCACACGATCTGATACAATCGTGTGCCATAGCCAGTTGTGTCTTTCTCCTCTTGTCTTTAAACGTTTTCAAGATACAACAGTCTACATCTGTTTCTCTATAGATTTCTGGCATTCCATTCAGTTAGTTATTTGTTATCAGCTCCCAATGTCTGGAACACACTGGTATTTTTGGAATTGAGCATCAACTATGGGAATGAGGATTTGGAAAAAGAAGAGGACCGTCTGGAGATCTGCTCTGTGCTGGATGGAGGCACGGAGGAGGCACGCCCATCATTCACGGGCATGGCTTCCTCTGGTTACCATTATCTCCAGAGGAGAACATTATTATCCACATTTGACAGATAAAAAAAACTGAGGGGAGGGGAAGCTGATACTCTGTGACTTTCCAATCTCTCCTCTCCAAATTTCACTTTTACACGGCCTAACAGATCTTCCTAAGACATAGCTCTGATGATTTCATGCCCCAGTGCCCTTTCCTTGTGTGGTAAATGGAACTCCTTTGTCAGCTTTGAGGTTGGAAACTCAAACTCCTCACTGACACAAATCGCTCCAGCGATATCCAGGTTTCTGCCCTTGCTCAGACAACTAACTCTTCCCGCTCAGTGTCTTCCCCTTTACTCGTTCCTTTCTGACAGGGTTGCTGTACTTTACAGGTCATCAGATAGATCATATCCCTCGTGAAATCTTCCTTCCACCTTTAACACTCATTGCAATCTTAAATGTTCATACAGCTTGTTGTTAAATATTTTGTAACTCACTTAAAAATACTTTTAATCTTAAATGTACTTTGCAATCTTAAATGTTTAACTCTGGCAGTTAATTAAAGATGATGTCGAACGACCTATGCTCACACTTAAATAAAACCATCATGGAAATGCAATATAATCATTATCTCCTCTATTAGGCCTCAAGAAAAATCCAAGAGAACAGACAGAATTTCTGATCTCCTCTGAGTGAGGTTGAAAGAGAGAGAACGAAACTGAGTCAAATGAAATAAACATGGAGGTTGTAACTTGAAATTGAGTTTCTAAGTAAATCTTGATCGTCCTTGTGTTTTGTCTGGAAGCATTAAGAAAAAAGCTTTCAGATACATATGTTTTATAGAGGAGGTTGAAGTGAAGAAAAGTAAATGTTGTGTACCTACCATTGGCAAAAAATAATAATCTATTCACTATCTCTTTTCATGCATAAGCAGAGGTATGAATCAATGTTTAACAACAAGCTGTATGAAAATAAAGGGGCCCTGATTTGTAGTCTGTGCTAACTTCTGCAGTGTAAATATTTCTGCTGTATTATGTGTTATCTCTGCCCATGACATCAGAAGAGGTGTTCACACCTGACTCTCATCAGCTGGCACTAAGTTTCTCAAGCAATCTACTCTAGGAATAACTACTATCCTAACTAAGCACAAGAAGAAAGTGGGGGTCAGTGAGATTTTGTAAATTGTCCATAATCATACAGCAGATATGTGGGGAGGAGATGATTAAAATCTAACATGTAAGATTACAGTTTCCAGTCTTTTTTTTTTTCTCACTTTGTCACCCTCAGTAGAGTGCGGTGGCGTCACAGCTCACAGCAACCTAGAGCTCTTGGGCTCAAGTGATCCTGCTGCTTCAGCCTCCCAAGTAGCTGGGACTACAGACGCCCACTACCACACCCAGATATTTTTAGAGACGGGGGTCTTGCTCTAGCTCAGGCTAGTCTTGAACTCGAGCTCAGGCAATCCACCTGCCTTGGTCTCCCAGAGTGCTGGGATTATAGGCGTGAACTTACGTGCCTGGCCTTATTCCTTTCTTCTCAAACACATGATGTGAGCTATACAAACAAGTCACTGAGTTAAAGAAATTGAATATAGAGAGTCCTCAATCCCCTACTGTTTTTACCAGGAGTAGAGAGACAGAACACAAAGAAATAGTCACATGGGGGACAAGTAACTCAATAAAAACTTCAATACGGGAGAAATCTTTAGTAGCGTGAAGTGATAATTCTCAGAAACACAAAAAGAAAGATGAGCAGAGCTTGAGCTCGTGCCTTTTCCCTTACTTGATTCTCTGTCTATATGCCCAAACCCTGTAGTTTTACAGACACCCACCACTTTCCTTTGCTCTTAACCAGGCCAGATAATCAATTTCTCCTTATAGTCTGTATTTTTTCTTTAGTCTGTCTATTTCCATTCCTTTCTTTCTTCCTTCATTCTTTTATTTTATTCTCTTCTTCTTTGTGTCTTTCTTTCTGCTAATATTAATAACATTTTATTTTTGTTCTTTAGTTATCAAGTGTCTGAAACAACCCACATACTGTTTCCCAATATTACACATCAAATGTAATTCATCCATAAATGTCAGGAAAGTGGTTTGCTCAAATAGAATTTTTAAAATGTGGTCACAGAGTCAGGATATGTTAATAGTCTATAGCAATGTGTTGTCAAGGTCAAATAGATTTACTCAGAGGGATATAAAGCACTCCTCTTAAAGGTTTGGAGTGCAAAATTAATTTCTGGGATGCCACACTGAGTTTTGGTTCTTTGCAGTGGATACAAATAAAGGTTAAGTTATAAATTTTTATGCAAATAACAATTCACAATTGCAAAGACCTTGAATCAATTTATCAACTGACAAGTGGATAAAGAAAATGTGGTATATACTGTATACACACACACACACACACACACACACACGCAAACATACACCATGGACCACTACTAAGCTATAAAATAGAATGAAATAATGTCCTTTGCAGCAACTTGAATGGAACTGGAGGCCATTATCCTAAGTGAAGTAACTTAGAAATGGAAAACCAAATATTGCATGTTCTCATTTATAAGTGGGAGCTAAGGTATGGATAGGCGGGGTCATACAGTGTGATATAACGGACATTGGAAACGCTAAAGGGAGAGGATGGCAGGGAGTTGAGGGATGAAATATTACCTAGTGGGTACAAAGTATTGTATAAAACCTGGGTGACAGGTATACAAAAAGCCCAAGCTTCACTATTATAAAATTAATTCATGCAACAACAACAAAAATGTGCTTCCTGAATCTACTGAAATGAATTTTAATTTTTTTAAAGTTATATGCATATTGCTCTCAGATCTCAATATCTTACAGAGGAAGAAAAGTACTATTAAAAAACCGGGCAAAGTACACTTCCTCTTAATCCCATAAATGAACTTGTCTGATACACTATTTAGCACAAATTAATGTCTAGCTTAGTCTTTGTAATAAAAAGGACCACTTCTATGATAGTTGACATTGCATATCAAGTGGAAAATAAACCATCTCATGACAAAGAGCCCTGCCAGTTAAATCTAATGATGCATTTAGAAAGTTACGTACTCAAGAGTCACTTTGCAGCTCTTAGCTTTTTATCTGAAGTATGTCCAGGGAATACTGGCCCCTCTTCTGCCCAGCAGCACCCTCTTCACGGCCCCATTTGCCCCCCCATTTGTCAGCACACAGCAGTCTCCAGGGTACCTGGACTCTGTCAGGTTCTCATCTGGAAAGCAAAGCTGACTGGAGTCACTTGCAATCTCCTTACCATGAACAGAATTCAGCCTCCCCACTGTATCACTGGCATAATACAGAGCAGTGTGAGTGGCGGAAATGCCTCTATCTAGAGCATCGGTTTAAAGAAGAGTAACGGAAGAGACAAGAAGCAGGGAGGAGCCCTGGCTCTGAGCGGCTCCACGACTCTTCATCTTTACATTAGACAGAATCTGCACCAAATGATTTTTAGGGTCATTTCTAGTTCAAAATCTCCATAACACAAATACAAGCATCATCAGGCTGTGGTTTATAGCCACTACATAGATAAGATTAAGGGATTCAACAAGGAAAAATATTTTAAGTTTTGGGTCCATTTGCCCTAAACAGAAAAAAGTGTGTGATCTGCTAGTGTGTACTTTAGAAATTTGTGTAGTTATCTTACAAATTTCTGAAATAAAGGGTACATGGGGAAAAAATCTCAAAACGAGATGCTACCTGGTTGTGCATCAGAGAGGGAATGACATCAATTCAGCAGCCACTGGGAGTTAGACACTTTAGGCAAGCACCTAGAAAAAAGGCTACCAAAGGCTGTAGCGTTTTTATGGAGACCCTGTAATCTGTGGCCCCATCCTGAGTGTTCATAGTTCTGAGCATTTTAGTAGATGCTTCATTTCTCTTCAAAATTAATAAGCTCAGTAAGCCCACCTCACTATCAATTGAATAACTTCCTCACAAAATCCATGTTAGGCATTTTCCTTACAATATGCCCCTTAATACTCATGAGAGCATCATTATTCCCATCTTATGAGATGAAGAAACTGAAGATTAGGAATGTTGATTAACTCACTGGTGATCATACAGATTTTAGAAAGAGGCAGAGCTTGCTTTCAAAAGGTGCCAATTACAATCTTAAATGTTGAAGTTGCTAAGATAGAAATATCTAAAGTCTAAACTCCCCAAAATATAAATTCTGGAAAAAACAATTTAAAAATTCTTTAAAGGATATTTGTTTATATTTTTGAGATAGAATTTATTTGAGAAACATAAAAACAGTACAGAATGCTTCATAGGCCACTTCACTCAGTAAAATAGGCAATTCTACTTCGTACAAGCAAAGACACTCAGCCATACTAATGACAGTAACATAGGTCTAACAGTTATAGGCAGACAAACCCTACTCATAAAGAATTAGGTGAAAAAGCAAAAGGTATAAACATACATCATAGCATGGTATGCACCCAGCTTTATAACTGCAGTCATCTGAGATACTGACACAGGCAACCTAAGTCTTTTGGCAAGATAACCAAAAATCACAATGGGTCACCACTGTATATGCAGTCACCTAAGAAGTTGAGATTTCAAGAAATTTTGTCTTTCACAAATGCAGGTATACAAAAAGGATATCTCCTTATTTACTGAGAAAGTTTCAACGTCTTTATATTGAGAAACAGGGAAGTTGATGGCCTAACTCTAGCCCAAGACTAAAAGCCTCAGGACTCAGGGGATGGGGGTGCTGCTGGTGTCTAAATTCCAATTAACCTTGAGTTCCAATGTCCAAGCCAGAAGAAAAGTGTGTCCCAACTCTCAAAGAAAGACTGTGCCCCTTCTCTGTTCTCTCTGGGCCTCCAGCCGATTGGTTGGTGCCTGCCAATGTTAAGAATAGATCTTCACCACTACTCCACTCAGACGCATGCACTAATCTCTGGAAACACCCTGGCAGACACACCCAGGGTAATGCTTTACAGGTTTCTAGGTATTCCTTAATCCAGTCAAGTCAACACCTGCAGTTAAGTCCACAAATCCACCCTTGTCAACTTGGCATGCATATGCATCTCCTTAAACCATATTGAATTTCCAATTAAAGGCAATAACAAGTCAATAGCCCCACCTAACATGGGAGAAGCACACTGTGATTATGAGTTTCAGAATTTCATTAGTGAGATCACATGATGTTTACTTTTCCATTCTTTACTTCATTTAGGATGATGTTAGGATGATGGTCTCCAGTTCCATCTGAGTTCTTGCAAATGACATAATTTCATTCCTTGTAGCTGAGTAGTAATTCATGATGTGTGTGTGCATGTGTGCATATCACATTTTCTTTATCCATTCATGAATTTATGGGTACCTAGGTTGATTCCCATCTTTAAAATTGTGAATTGTGCTGCAATAAAATTGTGAATTGTAGGTTTGGGTGTAGGTATTATTTAATAAAACAACTTCCTTTCTTTTGGATAGATACCCAGCTATGGAGTTGCCGGGTTGAGTGGTATGCCTACTTTTATTGATAAATTCCTGCTGTCTGTCTCCCCTGATTGACCTCAATCTCCCGTTAATACACTTTAGCCACAAAGTGCAGTTGCATTGACTAGATTATGGCTCTTGTTTTTAGCTTCTGAAGAGCTTGGATATCTCAATTAGAGTGGAACTCTTTCCTGATTGCCTCCATTAATCGCCTCTAATACCTGTAAACTCTTTCTTCAACAAGGGATGGTTTTGGAGATAATATAAATAGCTATCACTTAGATATACGAGGTCCCACATACTGTTCAAAGAACTTGTGTTGTCAGCAGCCCTATCAAGAAAATGCTGTGCATTGGACTCATTTTGCAGATGCAGAAAGGAGGCACAAAGACCATACATAGATTTCTGGGAGTTAGGCAGCCACATCCAGTGGAGCTCAGTCTGTGCCCGGCCTCCCCTGCTGTACTGCTGCTGAAGATATGGTGTATGCTTATTTTGGTAGTTTTGTTCTTTGTTGATGACAAAGTTATCTCAACATGCAGTGGCATTTTTTCACTTTTTTTTTTTTTTAAAGACAGAATCTGTCTGTATTGCCCAGGCTAGATTCAAACTCCTGGGCTCCAGAAATCCTCCTGTTTCAGTCTCCTGAGTAGTTGGGACTACATCTAACAAGCAAAAGTGCCACTGACTCAGCATTTTCTTTGTCACACAAATGTGAAGACCGACCTGAATAAATTAAATAAATTATCATTATAATATCCACTTGCCATGCTCCTGAGCCTAGTACCCACCCTCATTCAGTAATTATTTTTAAATTACATAATGAAATATCACTGGGAATATTAAATCAGCTGGCCAAATGAATATAAATATATCACTTCTCTCCTCTGGTTACCTCATTCCTTCTGATATTTGTCTAAACTGTTTTACTGATAAATTATTTTATAGTCGCCAGAACTTAAGTTAATTTAGTACTACCCTTACCATATTGCTACTGATGTTGAAAATGACTTCCAAGCAAGCTAAACTAAATTGTATGTTATTTATTGTTCTACAGTCTTTATTTTCAATTGACAAATAAAAGCTCGCTCTCTCTCTCTCTCTCTCTCTCTCTATATATATATATATATATATAGTATACAACATGATTCTAAACTAAGTGAAACCCTTTGCATTTTATTTTTAAAATATTCCTTTGAAGATCCATGACATCAGCAGGTGAGGGTCTACAAGAGTAACAGGCCAGATAAAATATTTATTTCTACTCCATCTCTTCCCTTTTGTGTGAAGTACTGACTTATACAACAAAAGGCCTGAAATTTAGAAATTTCCAGTGTTGATGCCGGGTCTCTATCAGATAGAGACAGGGTAATGTGAACATTTCCAAAGAAGTGATTTAGGAAGGTGTAACCTCTCTTGAAGTTTGGAACTGGACAGTGTTTCTTCTTGAAATGTTTACCTTTTTTTTAATATAAACAAATTAAAGGTGCAAGAATTTCTTTCCATTTTCCCTTCTTCCCATTGCTTTGATTATATGTTTGATTGCTAAGCAGCAACCCAGTCTAAAATATTTCACTTTAAGGAAAACCCCAACAACTTATCCCAGTTGAACAGGTAAAATATACTATCATGGTCCAAAAAGCCTAGATTAAAATTGATTATAAATAATACAAAGACCATTTAAAACTATCTGCTAGAGCATTCAATCAGCTCACACATTACCAGATCAAACATTACAACCAAATTAAAAAAAAGAGATTAAATGATTCAGTTGTACATGAATGACAACAACCCTTGAAAAGAATATCCAATAGTCTTTCATTCTAGAGGACTGTCTTAATTTGTTCGAGCTGCTATAGCAAAAGATTTTGCACTGGATAATTTGCAAATGATGGGAATTTATGTCTCACATTTCAGGAAGCTGAGAAGTCCATGATCACGGTGCTAATAGATGAGGTGTCTGGTGTGGTTGGGCTCCCTCTCTGCTTTGCAGATAGTGCCTTACTGCTGAGTCCTCCCCTGGTGGAAGGAGCTGGAAGCTCCCTCTGACCTCTTTTATAAGGGCACAATCCCATTCATGATCATGGATGTCTTATGCCTTTGTTACCTCCCAAAGAACCTCACCTCTTAATATTATCATATCAAAGATTAAGTTTCAAGTTATGAATTTTGGAGGGACAAAAATATTGAGACCACAGTAAGGAGGAATATCAAATATGCATCTTACGCACAAGGTCTATGGTTAACACTTTGAAGGGCATGTATGCAATATCAGATCTTCCACGATTTTACAAGACAACTCTCATTTCCAACATTCTGCCCTATATACCCCATGAAATTATTGAGCGTCTCTTATGTGCATACAGAGTATTTTGCTATCTGTCCAACCATGTGCCCTAAGTTTTTGTGTGTAAAATATGACCAAAATAGAATTTTACTTCCTCTACCATCAGTTAGTTTTCTGAGGGTGGCCTTTCAAAATGCATCTCACAGAATGTGAACTTGAAGTTAATTTCAAGAAATCATGTTTCTGTACCAAGATTGCTTCAATTTTGTTAGTTGTGTGACCCAGCGAATGCCATTCAATCCTACTGAGCCTTAGTTTCTTCATCTGTAAAATGAATAATACTACTACTTGCTCCATTGGGTTGTTAAGATAATTAAACAAGACAGCAGGGTTTCATGGCTCCACTGTGGAGGAGGAACAGATAATAGCATGACCATCAGTTGTGTAGCGCAGACTTGGAGCCAATGTATTAAGAAGGGGAGAACGATTAAGTTTACCCCCAAATCTAGTGCAAGACAGTGGGACATATTATCTGAAGTTATTATTTGGAAATAGTCCCTGACTATAAACCCAACTAATCATCTCAAAATGCAATGCTCTATAGCCACAAAACCCCTTAGATCTACCTAAATGGAAGTGGATGGGTCTCCTAGTTATATTAGGTGGACAACAGAGTATTTACCATGTTACCAAAAATAAAAGGAAGTGGAGAAAGAAAGATTAATTAAGACATCTGTAGAACAAGTTTAAACCATACCATCTAACATAGGCACAGCACTGATGCAAAATCAACATTAGCCTCCCTCATGGTAGGAATTACAGAAAGATTAAATGGGTGAATAAATGAATGAATGAGCTTCATCCTGGACTGCAAGAGGATAGAAAATGAGGCATAATTTGTATTACATGTGTTTTATTTATTTGTTCATTGGCAAAATAATAGTTAACTTCTTTGAACTTGGTTTCTTCTTCAGGACAATGGATGTAATAATATAACAATTTAATAATTCTTCCTATCCCAAAGGATTATTATTAGTTGCAAATGACAGTACTCTAAAATTTACAAATGATACACAAAATTGTTTTTATTTTTGCTTCCTAAAAAAAATGAAGCACTATTGGTATGTAGCCAGTAATTTTCTCCTTCTCAGTCTCCCTGGACATGCCTGAAGGTGTGGGGATGAGGTTAAGGACTGAATGGAAAAGTGAGACATGAGCATTGGTAAATAGAATCAGAGAGTCTTCATCTTTCTCTCTACGAGTCTGGGGAAGTTGTGAAGTGAGAGAAAAGAGGCATCGGTATTTCCTTCTGAAACTGAAACACTGGATAGTTTATATGGAGCAGTGGAGTGTCCCTGAAGAAAAAAGTGAGAGACAGCATTTAGAACTGTAAGTTAAAGAACAATCATCACAAGTTCAAAGTGTGAAAAGCACAAGTAGTCAGCCTGTCTATTTGAGCTTCACAGGCACTCACAGCTGGCAGCATGTGAGAAATGCAACCTCCTGAAAGTAGGGAGTGTTGGGGGGTGGCAGGGAAGAGGAAGAGAAAATAGAAACAGGAACCAGAATTTTCTATGTTAAATATTAATTATATGTGGGCGGTATTTTTTTAAACATAGCCAGGAGTTGCTATTGACATGCAAATATGTGTTTATTGCCATGAGGGAGATGCTGTAAAAATATATATGTACAATACCCAGAGCTGGAAATTGCCCCCTGGGCTAAGGGCAGATGTTGAGCAAGAGCATTAACACGAAGGGAGGATGAGAGGATGAGAAGAAGGGAGTACGGACAAGGAAAAAAGGACCAGAAAAAATCATGGACATCCCATGAGAACACACTGCAAGGTCACTGCTAAGTCCAGTCTTTAAGAATCCCCAGGGTTTAATGGACAGAGTGGCCAAATAGTGAGGACGGAAAGATTCTTTTCAACAGAAGCAAAAACAGGAAAACTGATCTCTGTTGCCTTAACAATGTAAAATGGCACTGTACCTGGTAAGACAGGGACCAGACAGTCCTTCCACCTGTAGTAAGAGCTGGATAGAAATAAAGCGAACTTTGAGAACCCAAGTACAGCAGCAGAGGAGCAGCATCACTAGAGATGTAATAGAGAATAGAAAAGACTAAGTGAGGTCAAATTTAGTGGAGAGATTTCCCACTAAACTTTCTACCCACTGAATTATGTTAGAAGGGAAAATTGAAGACTTTCTAACGATGGGTCTGAAAGAAATGAGAAAATCCAAATTATCACAGCTCTCATCAGTTCATTGCTTCCTCACACCTCCCGTGGTTGCACCACTTTCCTAGTGATATCCTACAATATCGATAATTACAACAGCTAGATATGCTTGTAGCCTTGAAGACAATAAAGTACCATTGCTATTTTGGGACGGTTGAATATGTAAAGGCAAAATGCTACGGAAATGTGAATACTTAGTATGTAGGTGGGATGAGAAGCAGAACTGGAACTAAACCCATAATAACTTCATGTTCCCTATGGATGCATAGTGCTTTTGCATGTGACTCTGTGCATGTTAGTAATACGTATTATACAACTGTGCATTTCATTGAACATTAAATCCAAATCAAATTGAATTTAATGTCATTTTTTTTAATTGATGTTTTTTTCAGCGAAATATCATGTATGTATTTACTAATGTGTCCCATGCCAAACTGTGTCCTGAGGATAGGTCAGGAAGCAAGGGTGGACATAGAGCCCAAACTCTGTGGCCATATCATGGAAACATGAATAGTGCTCATGCATCTCTCCAGAAGTTCATTACCTGGGACTTTTATTCTTAATGAAATGGGCCATTAAGAACCATTAAATATGACTTTCTCAGGGAAAGGGCAGAATCGATTTATATTGCATAAAGTTAAATTCATTAGCTATGTGTAAAATGAATGATGAAAGGAGGAAGAAGAATCAAGAATTTGAAAGGTTGGAAACCTATTTCTTGAGGTTGCTGCATTAATGTATTATGAAGACGGAGCAATGTGAATTAGAGTGTCAAAAAAATGAAAAAGGCATCAGACCTTTGGCTGAAGAACTGGAAAAAGTTAGGAACATTTAGAAAAAGAGAATAAAAGGAGGAAGGAACGTGAAATAACGAGAAGATTTTAGTTAAGAAAGTCCCCAGGATAGAGACTAATTTCCTAAAATAAACGGCTTAAAATCATTCTGACACCCATAGAAAATCAAGGAATCAGTAAGCTCAGTTAAGTGTCCTCAAACTGGCTGTAACTGATGAGAAACGTCAGGAGGGTCACAGTGTGCCAGGCTCTGGGGTCAAGAGTGGGGCTTAGACTTCAGTGTTGCTTGTCTTAAGTTCATCAGTGAGAACCTTAATGTTAACACACACTGCATTAGAGCCATCAGTTTGTTTTGCAACTGGGAGAGATACTCTTCATCACTCCAAGAAAAGATAAGTGTTGGAGGAAGAAAAACACATTTGAAATTGACCTCTCATTTTTATTATTAAGGACATGGACTCGCCTCCTTTCACAGGCCAGAAGATCCTCTATGAAGATCTCAAATATCTGTAATTGAAGGTTAGGGGGTAAACAATGACGTGTATTGGGAATTGGATCAGAAAGAACATTTCCCCCCCTACCCCATCTATACGGCTCGGATGAGGAAGACAACACAGTGTGGCTAAGCACACACCCTAAACCGAAGGGTAACATCCATTCATTCATACATGTATTCATTCAACAAGCGTTCCTTGAATATTCTCTTTGTGTGGGAGGCCATTCACAACCCCATAGGGGAAACACAGAAGGTAACATGAGGTAATCACAGTGAAACACGATATTGTACATTCAGACTGCTAGTAGGAGAGACAGGAAAGCTCTTCCTGCTGTGGAAACTTCACACAGGAAGTGAAATCTAAACTGTCTGGAGGGTTGGGCAGGAGTTTGCCACATGTATCCCCCTGAGGACGACTTTCCTGACCAATTGTTGGCATGCTAAAACCCATTGGATTGGCATGTGAATGTTATGTGCTGAAAACAATCTTATAAACCTTTTTTCTTTTCTTTTGAGACAATGTCTTCCATTGGCACCTGGGCTCAAGTGCAGTGTTGTGATCACAGATGCTCACTGCAACCTGAAACTCCTGGGCTTGAGCAATCCTCTTTCCTCAATCTCCTGAGGAACTGGGACTATAGGCACATACCACCATGCCTAGCTAATGTTTTTATTTGTTGTAGAGATGGGGTCTTGCTCTTGCTTAGGCTTATCTCAACTCTTGGCCTCAAGTAATCCTAGAACCTCAACCTCCCAAAGTGCTAGGACAGGCATGAGCCACTGTGCCCTGCCCAATCTTATAAATCTTAAGCTTAAAAACATTCTTTCCAAGGAGCAGTATATATATATATTTTTTTCAGAAAAGATTAAGGGAGTGAGGTTGTATAGAAATTGTCCTCTTTGGGGTAAATTATTAAAAATTGTATGAAAACATAAGAGTTGATAAAAGAAGGGCAGACAAAAGCTGTTTGAAAATAGTGGCCTAAAAATTCAATATTTTTACAAAGTGCATGAGTGTCTTAGGTTTCTTTAATGTTTCATTCTTTCTAATTCTGAGCAGGTCTTAACAAACTCAATTTAAAAAAAAAAACAGAATTAAAGGACTGTGTTCAATCATTTGAACGTATAGAAGCTTATTGATTTGTTTATATTTCATTCTTATGATCAGAGAATTGGAGCAATAGGAGTTTGTCTTTTGAAATACTAATTACTTCATTCTATTCCTTCTTTCTGTTTATCTACACACGAGCATTCCCAACAGATCTAATAAGAAACAGTTTTTACTATATATCCTCTAACTACAACATTTCAAAAACATTTGGTGTGATTTCTTTGAGATATAGGTTATCACACGTATTTTTAAATGTACCTTTTAGAAATGGTGCATTGGAACAGCACAGTAAGATTTGTACTAAATGATCTCTAAATTAGAGTGATAGCCTTGAAAATGAAAAAAATATTTTGCAATTTGTTGAGTTTCAGCATTGTGCCAAGCACATTATAATGTCTTATTTAATTCATTTAATACTCTTATGAAATAGAGCCAATTCTTATTTTCACAATGGTTACGTGCTATACAGACACCACGAATGCTGAATTAGTAGATACTAAATCTCTGCTCCTCCTCAGGGAAATGCAGGATTAGGTTCTTGGGAGCCTCTGATCACAATATTTTCATCAATAAATATGTAAATGTTTTAAATGTGTGTTTTTGTTTAAAGACGGCTTACCTAATATATCTTATTGATTCATTAGCACTGAACTCATGGCCAATAGCCGTAAACTCCTGCCTGAGTGAAGCTTCTATCATATACTCTTTTCTGCACATGACACATCACAGCCTTCTTGTGTTTACAAAATTAGATAGCAAGCACTGTGATGGAGGTCACTTTAAACAGCAAAATCAGCAAGAAAAACAAATGGAAACATGCAAAGAGCGTGGCACTAAGAAGACTGTGAGGAGGACAGCTGTGTGCAGTGCGAGAGGGGATACAGGATGGCAGGGTGCCACCTTGTTGAACCTCAGCTGGGAATGAGTAGTGTAGGAGAGACACATTTTATACCACTCTGTGCATATCCAAGAGACTGCAAAAGTGCCCCAATATTTATTTGGGGGAAGGTGCAAAGAAATTTTTGCAAGTAGGTGAACTTGCAGATATGGAGTCTGTGAAAGATGAGGGTTGTGACTGTCGTTGTTATTACTCTTCAGTAGGGAGATGGACACTCAGCTTACATAATTCACCCCGTGACATCCGTCTGGAAAGTAAATGGCTCAATAATGATTCAAACTTACTCTCTTTTTGGGACTTTAAGTTTAATTCATTATTCCAAATAGTGTGATAGAAGGCTTAGCAATGTAAATTTTAGAACCTAAGTGTCTACACCCTAAAGAATTATTTACAATTTTTAGGTCAAATTTATAAACAGGCCTTGTCTTAGTAGGCAGTCAGTACCATATTTTTCTCAGGTTTCTTTTTGCAGTATTTATTTCCATTGCTTTCTCAAGATCATAGTGCTGTAGAAATCAGTGTTTTAAAGCAGCATTACAGATGGATGAAGGCGATGATTAATTTTTTGTGCAACTTGGCTAGGCCAATTATTTTATCAAACACTCGTCTAGACATTGCTGTGAAGGTATGTGTGGATGTGATTGACATTTACAATCAGTTGACTTTAAGTAAAGCAGATCACCCTCCATAACATGAACAGGACTCTTCCAATCAGTTGCAGGCTTTAGGAGGAAAGACCAAAGTTTCATGAGGAAGAAGGAATTCTGTCCTGAGACTATAACATGAAAATCTGTCCTGCGTTTTTATCCATCCAATCTTCCCCACAAATATTAGACATGCCAACTCCATGTCATGTGAGCCAATCCTTAAAATAAATCTCCATAGATAGATGGATGCATCAATCTAGAGAGAAACAGCTGTCTAGGTGGGTGGGGGGTGGGGTCCCATGGGTTCTTTTTCTCTGGAGAAACCCTGACATATATAGTGACCACCATCCTGGTTTCCCCAGGACAGAGGGGTTATATAGGACATGGACATTTCAGTTACAGGACCAGGATAGATCTGAACAAATAAGGATAAGTTGATGATACCGTATTAAAATGGCTCTTTGCTGCAACATACTGCCCGGTGAAAAGGAATAGCATTACACAGATTTTCAGGATTCTTACAACTATTTCTGAAGAAAATTATCCAGACAATTATAAGTCAGACAATATTAGCTGAGCCCTGTACTAGGTTTATATATGTACACCAGTGATGTGCAGGCAAGGTAGTTCCAGAACATTTTCATCACTCCAAGTGAAGACTCTGTCCCCATTAAAGAGTTAGTCTATCCAGTTCCTGCCAGTCACTAAACTGCTTTGGGTCTCTATGGATTTGTCTATTCTAGATAATTCCTATAAATGGAATCATACAATATGTGGCCTTTGTGTTCAAGGAAAAACTATACACAAATATTCATAGCAGCCCTACTTTATAATACCTAAAACGTTGGAATAACCCAAATGGCCACCCGTATTTGCATGTTGGTGAATGGATAAACAAAATGTAGTGTATCCATGTAAGGAATTCCACTTGCCAGTGAAGATGAATAAGTATTGATACAGGCTATGAAATGGATGAACCACAAAATGTCATGCTAAGTATACTGGATTTTATAAAGAAGTTTAAAAAAAGAATTAAAACAAAAAACTTCTAATTAAAAAAAAATTTCATTCTGAACCACATGATACATGCTGCAGAGTTTCCTCCCAACCGTATTGCTTCCCTATAACAGCAGCACCTTCCATGCACCAGTCTTTGCAGAAACCACTTAACAACCCTCTTCCGCTTCCAAGGAAGCTTAGGAATGTAAAAGAACAGTTTAGTTAAATTAATCTTTTGAATATTCAAATGATGTTATATACAAATATGCATGTGTGTGTGTGTATGAGAGAGAGAGATACAGAGATTTCTAAAGCTTAGGAAGAGTCAGTAAATTATCCAATATCACAATTACGTAAGGTCAAAGCCATGGCTTTGCTCTGACACCTAAGCCCATTGTCTTACATATAAACCGTATATCAAACCATGAACACTTAATTTCATAAAGCAGTAAATCAAAGGAATTAAATTCAAATTTCAGTATGGAGTCTAAATAGAAGGATGGACATAGTCAGGTGGGTTCCATCAGGGAGGTCATAGTATTAAGCGTGTAGTTCATGTCCAAAGATGTGTCACATGGAATTAAAAGGTTGCCTGAAGGAACAGAGCTGAACTCTGAAGAATCAAGGAACACACATTAGGAGAGAGAATGAAGAAAAGGGTTTTAGAATTTAGATCATTTGTTTCCCAATTTAACAAGTATTTATTAAACAGCTAATGTGTACCAGATAGTCATCATAGTACTGAGGCTACAAATGGCCCTCAATTTCTAGGACAAAAATTATCCTTTTTGTCCTACAAAGTTGAGAGTAGGTAGGCCCTTAGTAGAAAATAGAGTAAATGAATTGAGTTTATGGGAAAATGAAAATGAACCTGATAGATGGATAGAAGCCCTTGGATTCTGGACTGACAAGTTCAAATGTTAAATATGTTAGGCCCTGGAGAGTCACTGGATTCTTGAACAAGTACGAAGTGAAAGACCATCCCCGGCTATTGTCCTGTTTCTGTACACGGAGAGAGACAGGGATACTAACAAGCGATGGCTCCATACCAGCATGACTAGGAGTGTGTCCTGTCACTGACAGGCAGGGTAATAAAATCTAAGGAAATAGAAAAGAAGACACTCCCACTTTTTCACAGGATTTAGGAGATAATTCCCACCCAGACTGACTTTGAGCTGGGCTTAGCTACAGATTCGGATATTACTCTTAGATAAGACACACTATTAAACACCTGTGTTGGGTAATAAACGTCAACAACATTTCCTTTGTATCAGGGCTTAATATGTACTCATCAGTATTTAGTGAACTTCTGCCAAAGCCTGGTAAGTATATAAAATAGGTCCACTTCTCTGCAGAACTAGAGATAAGTGCTTGCACAAAATCAGACTACTATGATGCTACTTGTACCGCATTTACAATCCTGTAATAAAACCAGTAAAAACACCTTGTACTTATGAACTGTCTCACACTGAAAATCTCCAATTTTATAGGCCATAAATTCACCCAACACCCTTCATGAGATAAAGAATAATTACTCTCGTCCATTAACAAGTAAACTAGAAACTGCTGCAGCTGGAGGACTTGCCCAAGGCCACGGAAGCAAGACAGAGTCCACCTGTTCTAGAGATTCAGGCAGGGCCATCCTGAACAAAACAGCAATACTTTACACTGGGTACAATTTCTACTTCCCCTTTTTGTTCTACCAACTTCTGGCACTTGTTCGAAGTTTCTGTAAGGTGTTAAGTGATACCAGTTGATAAGGCCCAAGGTGTTAGCCTTCCCAGGGCTATCTACATTTTATTAGGGGGCTCATGAAAGCTGGCTAAATGTCAAGAAGCAAAGAAAGGAGCTCTTTGAATCACTAATGGAAAGATGGTTCCCTTGTGATAACTTAGAGAATATACTACATGGGGGGCCGTTCCCTCCTGCCTTCTTAGACCTAGGCCATCAGTGAACACACTGAGGTTCTGCGTTAAGGATGCAAATGGAAACAAAAGGGGTCATCTCTAGGGTCAGAACTACCTAACATCAGGATGGGTTTGATTCTAACCGAGCTGTCTATTGGGAAGCGAGATCCCTGAAAATATTTTGTGTTTCCATTCTTTGTACCCAAATGTTGTTAGTAAGTGAATTTTTTCCTGACATTTGCAGGAAAAGTGCAATCCAAACAGTGCCACCAGTGGGATTTCTTTCACCTAGCAGGACAGAACTTTTCCATAGCATTTTCAAGGAGATCAGCAGTTGACATTTCTTTCTACTTGAGCGGGGGCGGGGGTGGAGGCGGGGGACACGGGGGAGGGTATGGAATGATTTGAAACCACCTGGAAAATGCCTGGTTGTCCGTTGCCCTTCCTTGGTCCTTGTAGCCATAGCGGAATTAGGGTATATCACTACTTGCACCTCAACAGTCGTCTTCTTTTGGACACTGCTTCCTGTAGGCAAAGAACACTCTATCTACATAGAGACGCAGATACGTTCAAATGCCCATTTCATATTGCCCTTTAACTTCTCATGTTTATGCACCAAATCGTAATGAAAAAATGTAATCTATAGTTTGCTGATCTGGAGAGGATTTACATGTAGGTTTTGGTCGTGTGTTATATTACCAGGAAATTTGCCGTAGTGTGTTTTAAAGCAAGAACAACCACCACAGAACAGCAAGGGATTCCGTCCAGGCATTCATTGTTGCCTCAGAATCCTGAACTAGCTTCAGAAGGAATCACAAATCTTTTCTATTTTTTGCAATCAATGTGGGATCACAAAAAGGAAAAAGTTGCTGCCCTGGGTCTTGCCCAGTTGGTACCTGTAGGTGCCACTCCATTATAATTCCTATCCAGTCAAATCCTACATGGCTCCCCAGCACTATCCAGACCCTCCTGCTTTGTCTACAGCTCAGCAACAGTTACCAAGATTGACAACATGGATACTTGAAATGTTTATATAGAATTTATGCAACGACTCTTCATTGCCCAGTAAAAGAGCTGGCTTTCAGGGCTTGGCTCCGTGTCAGAGTTATCTTGATTTTAATTTTATAAGGCAAGAATTTATTCCAGAGTTCAAAAATTGAAAAACAGGGTGGAGCAGTTGTTGGTAGGTGATCATTTGTGGTCAAAGAAAGCTGTTTGCTTTTCCGTGGACAGATACCCAGGGACAGCTTTAAACTACTTCCCTCAAGGAAGAGACGCCAGAAAGACACCTGGAATCCCTGAAGCACAAAGTAAAGAATAAAATCAGTCCCCGGTGGTGATATTTATCATGTCTACACCCCATCTGTCTGTGTATGTAAAGCACTCCTCACCATGCCTAAGTAATTTTAATTGATCCTGTTAAGGTTTTCCACGGGTCACCTGAGCAGCTACACCTGGAAATCTGCAGGGTGGAAAGGCAGAGCTCACAACCATGGAAATGGAAGAATCTCTGAGATGACAAATGAGATCACTTCCCTCAAGTGTCTTTTAGCTCCAATACTGGAAGGTTAGCAACCTCTTCATTACACAGAGTCCTCACCAACTGTCTCCTGGACAGCACTCAGGGGTAATGTTGGTCGGAAGGGAGAGGGATGAAGAAAGAAAATTTAAAAAGTGGAAGAAGGTAAAGACAGGGGAGGTAGTGAAAATTTAGTGAATGGAGGAACAGGCTAAGAAAGAAGGAAAAGGGTTGCTGAGTCTATTTCAGCCTGGCCAGGGTTGAATTAGCTGGTGGCTTAGAGGCCTAACCACCCTGGAGGCCCAACCACCATGGAGGCTTAACTACCCTGGAGGCATAACTACCCTGGAGGCCCAACCACCCTGGAGGCCTAACCACCCTGGAGGCATAACTACCCTGGAGGCCCAACCACCCTGGAGGCCTAACCACCCTGGAGGCCTAACCACCCTGGCAGCCCAATCACCCTGGAAGTATAACCACCCTGGAGGCCTAACCACCCAGGAGGCCCAACCACCCTGGAAGCCCAACCACCCAGGAGGCCCAACCACCCTGGAAGCCCAACCACCCTGGAGGCCCAACCACCCTAGAGGCGAGGTGTAACCACCCTGGAGGCCCAACCACCCTGGAGGCATAACTACCCTGGAGGCCCAACCACCCTGGAGGCCCAACCACCCTGGAGGCATAACTACCCTGGAGGCCCAATCACCCTGGAGGCCTAACCACCCTGGAAGCATAACCACCCTGGAGGCCTAACCACCCTGGAAGCATAACCACCCTGGAGGCCCAACCACCCTGGAGGCCCAACCACCCTTGGAGGCATAACCACCCTGGAGGCCC
>CAUYPK010004598.1:0-17424 GCA_963574355.1 Loris lydekkerianus
CATTTGGGTCTGGAACCACTTTCTGGGCAAACTTCCACACAGAGTCTTCAAAGGTGGCGGAGAAAAGCAGCATCTGGCAGTTCCTGGGCAGCATCCTGCAAGGGAAGGCCCAGGTATGTGGCACCACCCTGCCGATTTCAGTGGACAGAGCTGGTGCACAGCCTCCCCAGCGTGGGTGGGCTGGATCCCCTGAAAGGAGCATCTTGGGAAGGAGCAGCAGACCTGGGCGGGCACAGGGCTGGCTGAGAGTTCTTAGGTCTCCCCCTAGGCTGGGAGGTCATTGGTCAGTGCTGACATGGAAACGGCCCAACAAAGTAATGCTGCTGAAAGCTCGAGAGTAAGAGCCCTACAGATGCAAGAAAGGGCATATTAACACATTAACTGCCATGTGAGTTATGAACTTTTTTTTTTTTTTTTGAGACAGTCTCACTATGTTGCCCTGGGTAGAGTGCTGTGGCATCACAGCTCACAGCAACCTCAAACTCTTGGGCTTAAAGCGATTCTCTTCCCTCAGCCTCCAAAGTAGGTGGAACTACAGTGGAACAACAAAGTAGGTGGACCACCACAATACCTGGCTATTTTTTGGTTATATTTGTCATTGTTCTTTGGCAGGCCCAGGCTGGATTAGAACCTGCCAGCTCTGGTGTATATGGCTGGCACTGTAGCTGCTGAGCTACAGGCACCAAGCCAAGCTATGAACTATTCTGTAAGTTTTTACATTACTTTCTAAATTACTAATTTTTAAGTTTTTATATATATATATATATTTTTTTTTTTTGGAGACAGTCTCACTTTGTTGCCCTGGGTAGAGCGCTGTGGTGTCATAGCTCACAGTAACCTCAGACTCCTGAGCTCAAATGATTCTCTTGCCTCAGCCTCCCGAGTAGCTGAGACTGCAGGTGCCCGCCACAATGCCTGGCTATTTTTATAGGCGGGGTCTCGCTCTGCCTCAGGCTGGTCTCGAACCCATGAGTACAGGCAATCCACTTTCCTTGGCCTCCCAGAGTGCTAGGATTGCAGATATGAGCCACCACGCCCGGCCACTGCACCTGGCCCTATATTAATTTTTTTTTTTTTTTTTTTTTTTGAGACAGTATGAAACTGTCACCCTGGCATCATAGCTCACAGCAAGCTCCAACTCATGGGCTCAAACGATCCTCTTGCCTTAGTTTTTTTCTATTTTTAGTAGAGACGGGGGTCTCACTTTTTGCCTAGGCTGGTCTCAAACTCGTGAGCTCAAGCTATCCACCCACCTCAGCCTCCCAGAGTGCTAAGATTATAGGTGTGAGCCACCATGCCCAGCCTCCTATATTACTTTTTTATTGAGGTATGTTTTAGGATCATTTTGTTTTCAACATTTTAATTCTATTTGCATAATAAAACAGTATGGCCCAAAAGAAAAATATTCTAGGCTGGTGTAGTGGCTCAGGCCTGTAATCCTAGCACTCTGGGAGGCCAAGGCGGGTGGATCAGCTGAGCTCACGGCTTCCAGACCAGCCTGAGCCAGAGTGAGACCCTGTATCTAAAAATAGCTAGGCATTGTGGTGGGCGCCTGTAGTCCCAGCTACTTGGGAGGCTGAGGCAAGAGAATCACCTGAGACCAGAAGTTTGAGGTTGCTGTGAGCTATGTGCCATGGCACTCTACCCAGGGCAACAAAGTAAGACTCTTGTCTCAAGAGAAAAAAAAAAAAAGAGGGTGGCACCTATGGCTCAGTGAGTAGGGCACCGGCCCCATATACTGAAGGTGGCAGGATTGAACCTGGCCCCAGCCAAACTGCAACAAAAAAATAGCAGGGCGTTGGGCGGTGCCTGTGGCTCAGTGAGTAGGGCGCCAGCCCCATATGCCGAGGGTGGCGGGTTCAAACCCAGCCCCGGCCAAACTGCAACAAAAAAATAGCCAGGCGTTGTGGCAGGTGCCTGTAGTCCCAGCTACTCGGGAGGCTGAGGCAAGAGAATCACTTAAGCCCAGGAGCTGGAGGTTGCTGTGAGCTGTGTGATGCCATGGCACTCTACCAAAGGGCCATAAAGTGAGACTCTGTCCCTATAACAAAAAAATAAAAATAAAATGGCAGGGCGTGTGGCAGGCACCTGTAGTCCCAATTGGGTAAGCCCAAGAGCTGGAGGTTGCTATGAACTGTGATGCTATGGCACTCTACAGAGTATGACAAAAATAAATTTCTGTCTCTAACAAAAAAGAAAAAAAGAAACAAAAATTCTCTTTCTTTCCTTTTCTTTTTTTTTTTAGGGGCAGTCAATGTCTTAAAGGGAACAATGGGAGAAGATGCTGCAGATTAGGAGGGTGAAAAGCTCCTCCTCCTGCAAGAGTCCTACCTCTGGATGCGGATGCTCTGGTCCTGGTGGCCCTGAGTAGCTATCATCACATCAGCCTCATCCAGAACAAACACCTTGATCTTCTTGGGGTCAATGAACTTGAGCTTGGAGCACCAGTCCAGGACGGTCCCAGGGGTGCCAATGACAATCTGCTCACTGATCTTTTGACCCCTTTCCACTGTGGAGACCCAAGACGTTTTCCGTGGGTATTTCAAAGACAAAGCCAGCTCTCCTCTCTGAGAAATACTAAAGTTATTATGTATTTTAATGTAAAAGTTTTGCTGTTTGCATTATTCTTATAAGGTAAAGTTAGGATATCACTACATATTTAATGGACACAAAAACAGACAAAAATGCTGAAATGATATAAACAATGAGAAAACAAAAACCTCTTCAGTCATGTTCTTTTCATTCTCTATAATTATCCAATATGTATGAAGTATATCTTTATTTTTTCTGTATAAAAATCATCCCATGTAGGCTAGGATTGCATTTCCTCACAAGCAGACTTTTTCAAAGTTGTTATACAACAAAAAAATAAATAAATAAAAATATTTAAAAAAAAAAAAGAAAAAAAAAAAGTGAGGCACCTATGGCTCAGTGAGTAGGGTGCCAGTCCCATATACCGAGGGTAGTGTGTTCAAACCCGACCTGGGCCAAAATGCAACAACAACAAAAAAATAAATAAAAATATTAAAAAAAACAAAAAACAAAATTGTTATATTTCTAGTGCACTCCACCCCCCAGTTATCCTGCATGATTTTCAAATGTTAGTTGCCTTTAATTTCCCACGGCGCAAAGCAATAAATACTGTCTCTTATAAAAAGCTTTATCTTTTGAAAGAAATATAAACTGCCTTCTTAAAAAGTTTGCTTATGCAAATAGGCATGGCAGACAGTGGCACATTCTCAGCCCTGTGCAATCTGGAACTGAGAACTTGGCTCTTCCTTTGCTTTTTCTTTTTGAGATGGGGGTCTTGCTATGTTGTCGTGCTCAAGTGATCCTCCCACCTCAACCTCCGCAGTATATCTGAGTATAGGTGTGCACTCCTGCAGACAACTTTGGCTCTTTGAGTTAGATAGAACATAGCAATTTGCTTTTTAGTCCCTTAAGAATATAACCTTAACCAAATATACACAAACTCCCAAATACACACAAATTTTGCCCAAATGTAAATGTGGACTCAAGAGAATGCTGCTTCTGACTTCAGTTAAACAAACCAATTTAATTTCCCCCCCCCCCAAAAAAAAAAAATTCAGAATTCTTTGCCTAATTCAAACCCAAACAGCAAAATTTTAAATGTCTGATAATTATCTTCCAATAAGTTTTATTATTATTTTTTTTTTTGAGACAGAATCTCATTTTGTCACCCTCAGTAGAGTGCCGTAGCATCACAGGTCACAGCAACTTCTAGCTCTTTGGCTTAGGCGATTCTCTTGCCTCAGCCCCCTGAGTAGCTGGGACTATAGGCGCCCACCACAACGCCTGGCTATTTTTTGTTGCAGTTTGGCCGGGGCTGGGTTCGAACCTGCCACCCTCGGTACATGCGGCCAGTGCCCTACGCACTGAGCCACAGGTGCCATGCAAGTTTTATTATCTTATTTACTTTTCAGAACTAACCAAGTTGGTGTTAGGATATTGTACATAAAATTGATTTCTCTGAGTTGTATAGTCATGTCTGTTTTAAAGATTCATAAAATTTAACCAGACTTCCAACAACACTTTTAGAATTACTTAAACGTGGCTACTCATGGTGGCTCACACCTGTAATCAATCCTAGTACTCTGGGAGGCCGCGGGCAGAGAATCACTTAAGTCTAATACTTCAAGAGTGGCTTGGCGCCTGTAGCTCAATGGCTAGGGCGCCAGCCACATACATCAGAGCTGGCGGGTTCAAATCCAGGCTGGGCCTGCCAAACAACAATGACAACACCAACCAAAAAATAGCCAGGCATTGTGGCGGGCACCTGTTGCCCAGCCACTCGGGAGGCTGAGGCAAAAGAATCGCTTAAGCCCAAGAGTTTGAGGTTACTATGAGCTGTGACTCCACCGCACTCCACCACTGGTGACATAGTGAGGCTCTGTCTCAAAAAAAAAAAAGGAAAAAAAAAGGCGGCACCTGTGGCTCAGTGTGTAGGGTGCTGGCCCCATATACCGAGGGTGGCGGGGGTTCAAACCCAGCCCTGGCCAAATGCAACAAAAAAATAGCCGGGCATTGTGGCGGGCACCTATAGTCCCAGTTACTCGAAAGACTGAGGAAAGACAATCGCCTAAGCCCAAGAGTTTGAGGTTGCTATGAGCTGTGACGCCACGGCACTCTACCAAAGGTAACAAAATGAGACTCTGTCTTTTTAAAAAAAAGACTACCTGAGCAAGAGTGAGACTCCCATTTCTACTAAAAATAGAAAAAAAAAAAATCCTGGTGTGGTAAGTGCCTATAGTCCCAGCTACTCGGGAGGCTAAGGCAGAACAATCACTTGAACCCAGGAGTTTGAGGCTGTGAGCAAGGCTGATGCCATGGCACTCTACCCTGGGACAGAGTGAAACTCTGTCTCAAAAAAACAAAAACAAAAAAACCCCAATCACTTTAACCTGCCAGGCACTGTGGCTCATGCCTGTAATCCTAGCACCTCAAGAGGGTGAAGCCAGAAGCTTGAGACCAACACGAGCAGCACAGTGGGACCCTGGTCTCTATAAAAAGCAGAAAATATTAGCTAGATGTATTGGTGCTTGCCTGTAGTCCTGTTTACTCAGGAGGCTGAGGTAGAAGGATCGCTTAAGCCAAAAAGTTTGAGGCTTCAGTAAGCTATGATTGTGCCACTGTACTGTAGCCTGGGTAACACTGTCTCAAAATAAATACATAAAAATTAAAATAAAAAATAAATTTACTTAAATAATGTTAGTTGTAAGACAAACTCACATAGAAAAAAATAAGCAAAGAAAAAAGAATAAGGCAGCACCTGTAGCTCAGTGGGTAGGACGCCAGCCACATACACCCAGGCTGGCATGTTCAAACCTGGCTCAGGCCTGCTAACCACTAAACAACGATGACAACTACACACACACACACACAAAAAGAGAAAAATAGCCGGGCGTTGTGGCCGGTGCATATAGTCCCAGCTACTCAGGAGGCTGAGGCAAGAAGACCGCTTAAGCCCAAGAGTTAAAGGTTGCTGTGAGCTGTGACACCTTGGCACTCTACCAATGACAACAAAGTGAGACTCTGTCTTAAAAAAAAAAAAAAAAAATGAACAAAATGAGTCTCCAAAGTCAACTGCCGGGGGCTGTGCCTGTGGGCTCAAAGGAATAGCTGGAGGTGGCGGGTTCAAACCTAGCCCTGGCCAAAAACTGCAAAAAAAAAAAAAAACCAAAGTCAACTGCCATAAATGTTATATGTTTGTATTCTACTGATAAAGAGAAAGAAATCAGGCACTTAAACAAATCCAGAATGTAGAACATTTTATAAGTAATTGGTCTGGTCGGTCCAAAAAGTCAATTGTAATAGGGAAGCAAAAAGGTAGGTGGACAATTCTAGACTGAAAGAAACAAAGACAAGTAACAACCAAATACAAGCTATAAATGTTGATTTGATCTTGGTTCAAAAACAAAACACCTATAAAACACTTTGGAGACAACTGAGGAAGAATGAAAATAGACTAGATATTAGTTATTCTAGGGAATCTGTTAATTTTCTTGGTTATGATAACGGTATCATTGTTATATCAAAGAATATCCTTATGAGATGAATACTGTAATATTTAGGAATAAAGAATTACAATGCCTGCTATTTGCTTTTGAATAGTTCGATAAAAATATATATACACTGGCTGGGTGCTGTGGTTCATGCCTGTAATGCTAGCACTCTAGGAGGCTGAGGCGGGTGGACTGCTTGAGATCAGGAGTTTGAGACCAGCTTGAGCAAGAATGACACCCTGTCTCTACTGAAAAAAACAAAACAAAAAAGCAAAAAACTACCCAAGCATTGTGGTGGGCACCAATAGTCCCAGCTGCTTGGGAGGCTGAAATAGGAGGTTGCTGTGAGCTATGATGATGCCATAGCACTCTATCCAGGGCAAAGGAGTGAGACTCTTTCTCCAAAGAAAAAAACACCACGCACACACACATATATACACACATATAAATGGCAAAAGTTAAAGTGTTTGAATCTAGGTGGAGAGTGCATGTGTGCTTATTACATTATTTTAATTACTGGATATGTTCAGAAATTTTTCAAAATAAAAAATAAGTAATTTAATGAGTTACGATCACATACTCACATTTATTGCCTCGAACAGCATAAGCTAGCTTTAGTTCAGGGTAAAATCTGCCCATTTGTTCAATCACTTTTCCTGTTTGAAGGGCAAGTTCATACGTTGGAGAGAGGCACAGACACTGTCAAGGAGAGAATGCAGAAAGAGAATTCAAGATTGATAGGTCTTTTACAAAGGGGACTTACCAATAGGACTTGGTCATTCCTCCAGTGGAGGCTGAAGGAAATAATACGTAATTAAAGTATATACTATTTAAGGGTGGCACCTGTAGCTCAGTCAGCAGGGCACTGACCACATACCCCTGGGGTGGCGGGTTCGAACCCAGCCCGGGCCTGCTAAGCAACTATGACAACTGCAACCAAAAAATAGATAGGCATTGTGGCGGGCACCTGTAGTCCCAGCTACTCAGGAGGCTGAGGCAAGAGAATCACTTAAACCCAAGAGTTTGAGGTTGCTGTGAGCTGTGATGCCATAGCACGATACCCAGAGCGAAAGCTTGAGACTCTGTCTCAAAAAAAAAAAAAAAAAAAAAAAAAATTAAAATTAAGTATATATCGTTTAATTCTTTAACCTACGGAGTCATAAGCTAGAATTCTTAAGGGTCAGAACTCAGGCTGGGTAAAGATTCTTGAAAACAGCTACTGGAATAGAAAAACCAACCAATGAGCAAGGATCTGAAATTTGGAGATTACCTTCCTATTCACTTATGAAGGATGACAGTTGTAGAAAAGTGGTTTTTCCTGCAAGTAAAGGAGCCAAGTCTATCAGCACTATCCCACTGGCAAACCATGGAAAAGGAAAAAGGATTTTTATTGCTCATGGAAGATCAAACATGTTGTTTATGCTAAATGTAAGAAGTTCTAGTTTGTGTAAATAGTTACACACAGCTTGGCTTTTAATCCATCACCTGCAATTCCTTTGTATCTATGCATTAGTAGAAAACTCAGATTCGCCACATCCTTACCTGGGGGTATTTGTTTACAGGTTCCACTTGGCTGAGCATGGCCAACACAAAGGCAGCAGTTTTACCAGTACCAGACTGAGACTGGGCAATTAAGTTCTGAGGGCTGCACAAGGAAACAAACTGTTTAGGACCTTAAATCTCAGTAAACTTTTAGTTTATGAAAATAGGGAATAAAGCTTAAAAAATGAATATTAAAATTGTATTTCTAGAAGGAAACCTTGGGTCTTTCACATCTTCCCTTCCAAGATGACAAAGAAAGGAACAAACAGTGGTCATCCAAAAAGGATGCTGGCCATGCACAGCCTATTCGCTGCAAGAATTGCATCCAATGTGTGTGGCCTAAAGACAAAGCTATAAAGAAGTTTGGACTGGGCGCGGTGGCTCACACCTGTAATCCTAGCACTTTGGGAGGCCAAGGCTGGTGGACTGCCTGAGCTCACAGGTTCAAGACCAGCCTGACTTTGTCTCTAAAAATAGCCGGGCATTGTGGCGGGCACCTGTAGTCCCAGCTACTCGGGAAGCTGAAGCAAGAGAATCCCTGAGTCCAAGACTGTGAGGTTGCTATGAGCTATGACGCTACAGCACTCTACCAAGGGCAACATAGTGAAACTCTGTCTCAAAAAAAACAAAAACAAAAACAAAAAAAGGCTTGGCACTCATAGCACAGTGGTTATAGCACCAGCCACATACACCAAGGGTGGCGGGTTCAAACCCAGCCTGGGCTAGCTAAACAATAATGACAACTGCAACAAAAAATAGCCAGGCATTGTGGTGGGCACCTGTAGTCCCAACTCCTCGGGAGGCTGAGGCAAGAGAATCACTTGAGCCCAAGAGTTTGAGGTTGCTGTGAGCTGTGATGACATAGCACTCTATCAAAGGCAATACAGTGAGACTCTGTCTCAACAACAAAATAAACCAAAACAAAATGAAGTTTGTCATTTGAATCATAGTAGAGGCCACAGCTGTCAGTGACAGTTCTGAAGTGAGTGTCTCCAATGCCTAAGTGCTTCCTGAGCTGTGTGTGATGCTGCTTTACTGAGTGAGCTGTGCCACTCACAGCAAGGTCGTCAGGAACAGTTCTTGGGAAGCCCGTGAGGACCAAATGCCCCCATCCTAATGTAGACCTGCAGGTGCTGCTGTCCCACGACCTTCACCAAAGCCCATGTAAGGAGTTTGGTCCTAGAGGACTAAAAGAAAACTACCCTTTGGAAAATAATAAAATGGAAATTATACTTTTTTGTTTTTTTTTTTTAAGGAAGCACTAGATTCTATAGCAGAATTACACATGCTCTCTTCCCAAGTACAGAATACACTAGAGTGATTTTCTGGTGAGATTTGAGTATTTCATATCTTGTATCTGTTCTTTACCCAGCAACCAATGAGTCTTTTAAAATGTTAAGACAGCTCACATCATTTTTCTACTCAAAAACCTTCCAATCGCTCCAACATCGTTCAAAGAACAAGTTAAAATACGTGTCTTGGTCTGTAAGGTCCTGCCTGATCTGGCACCCCATTCCATCTCAGCTCTCATCTCCTACCACTCTCTCCCACTTACTACCTCCACTACAATGGCTCTAGCGCTGCTCTGAGAATACGCTGGCCATGCCCTTGTGTTAGGGCTTCTGTGCTGGCTATACTCCACCTGGGACAATTTTCTATTGTCCTTAGATAACAACAAGCTAACTCTTCTCCTTCAAGTGTTTGATCATCTAATTAATGAGAAATCATACCACTTGATTTTAAATGTGTAACCTACTTTGAAATACTTTAAAAAACAAGATCTAGGCTTCTGGTGGCAGGGTCTGTGGAAGGGGTGGCAGGACCCATGTCTAGCCTTAAAGACATGATGAATTAAATGTGGCAAAAGCAACTTGTTCCTAGAAAGATGACCACACAATGAAAATTTATAAACACAGCATGTAAAACATCACATATGGTTCCATTTTTTTTTTTTTTTTTTGTAGAGACAGAGTCTCACTTTACCACCCTTGGTAGAGTGCCATGATGTCACAGGACTCACAGCAAACTCTAGCTCTTGGGCTTACGCGATTCTCTTGCCTCAGCCTCCTGAGCAGCTGGGACTACAGGTGCCCGCCACAACGCCCGGCTATTTTTTTGTTGAAGTTTGGCCGGGGCTGGGTTTGAACCCGCCACCCTCGGTGTATGGGGCCGGCACCCTACTCACTGAGCCACAGGCCCCGCCCATATGGTTCTATTTTTTAAAAAGTTATACATAAGGGCGGTGCCTGTGGCTCAGTGAGTAGGGCGCCGACCCCATATACCAAGGGTGGCAGATTTGAACCTAGTCCCAGCCAAACTACAAAAAACAAATAGCTGGGTGTTGCGGCAGGTGCCTGTAGTCGCAGCAGGAGGCTGAGGCAAGAGAATCACCTAAGCCCAAGAGCTGGAGGTTACTATGAGCTGTGATGCCCCAGCACTCTACTGAGGGCGACAAAATAAAACTCTGTCTTTAAAAAAAAAAGAAGAATGAAATGGAGAACAGAGCTGTATCAGAATACATACGGTTCTGCAAGCATCAAAGGCAATGCATTCTCTTGTATTTTGGATGGACGATTGAAACCCATGGTATAAACTCCCTGGAGAAGTTGTGGTTTCCTAGGAAAACAGAGATGAAAGTCACGGTCTCCTTGGTTGAAGGAAACAGCATAATACCAGAATAATTTTTTTTCTTTTTTACTATTACATACAGTTTGTAACCAACAATAACTGAGTTGTGCTGAATTGAATAGCTAAAGTTATTGCCTGGAAATTTCACCTGGAAATTTTAATTAATATCCCAAAGCAGTTAAATTCTTTTATAAAACTTGTATTAGCTAAAAATGTTCTATCGTGATGAAAAAAAAATCTGTGTAACAGGTCTATCATCTCTACCTAACTGTCAGGAGTGTCCAACCTTTGGCTTCTCTGCAGCACACTGGAAGAAGAGTTGTCGTCTTGGGCCACTCATTATATACACAAACACTAACAAAAGCTGATGAGTTAAAAAAAAAAAAAAAGTCAGAGCATAATTTTCATGATATTCACCACCATAGGTTAGCAAAAAAAGGTGTCACCTAATATCCTAAGTATGTAGCAGCCCATTCAGAGATTATTTAAAAATGATTGAGCAGGCTCCAAGTTTGTGATCACTAATACAGAAAATGTACATAACTAAGTAATAAAATGTCTTTGGGTATTTTTGAAATTTATTATAATAAAAGTAAAAGAAAGGTGGGCAACATAAAACTAGTGGGATATTTGCCTTTCTATTTTAGAAATTAATACATCAATATCGGCTTTTTTTTTTTTCTTTCTTTTCTTGAGACAGTCTATGTTGCCCTCAGTAGAGTGCTCTGGCATCACAGCTCACAGCAACTTCAAACTCCTGGGCTTAGGCCATTCTCTTGCCTCAGCCGCCTGAGTAGCTGGGACTACAGGTGCCCGCCACAATGCCCGGCTATTTTTTTGTTGTATTTTGGTCAGGGCCTGGTTCAAACCCACCACCCTCAGGATATGGGGCCAGCGCCCCACCCACTGAGCCACAGTTGTCGTTATTGGTTAGCAGGCCAGGGCAGGGCTCAAACCCACCTCCATGTGTGTGGCCTGTACCCTCCTCACTGAGCTATGGGGCCAAGCCAACAAATTTGATATTTTGATACCAACAACAATTTGTTAACATGTCTCAAATCATAAAATCTTATCAACATTTGGCCTTGACTTACCCATTTTACTTCCAAAAAGAAAATGTCACCATACTCAGCATCCATACTTTTTTTTTTTTGAGACAGTTCACTATGCCACTCTTAGTAGAGTACCATGGTACCACAACTCACATCAACTTCAAACTCTTGGGCTAAAGAGATCCTCTTGCCTCAGCCTCCCAAGTAGCTGGGACTACAGGTGCCCACCACACACCCTGATATTTATCCAGACGAGGTGTCGCTCTGGCTCAGGCTGGTCTCCAAGCTGTGAACTCAGGCAATTCACCCACCTTGGCATCCCAAGTGCTGGGATTACAGGTTTGAGCCACCAGGTTTGGCCAAACTTTTTTATTTTTTTTGAGACAGAGTCTCACTTTGTTACCCTCAGTAGAGTGCTATGCCGTGACAGCTCACAGCAACCTCAAATTCTTGGGCTCAAGAGATTTTTTTTTTTTTTTTGATTGGTGAAGATTTATTGAGGGTACAAAGAACCAGGTTACAGGGCAGCACTCGTCGCTCAGTGGGTCGGGCGCTAGCCACATACACCAACGCTGGCAGATTCAAGACCCAGCCTGGACCAGCTAGAACAACAATGACATTTGCAACAACAAAAAATAGCTGGGCTGTGTGGCAGGTGCCTATAGTCTAAGCTATCTGGGAGGCTGAGAAAAGAGAATCGCTTACTAGGGGTCCTCAAACTTTTTATTTATTTATTTATTTTTTGGCTTTTTTATTTTATTTCGTTGGTTTATTTTTTATTTCTTCTTCTTTTTTTTTTTTTTTTTTTGTTGAGACAGGGTCCCACCCTATGCCCCTGAGCAGAGTGCAGTGGGCGTGGTAGCTCACCACAACCTCAGACTCGGGCTGCGGGCACCCCGCTGCCTCAGCCTCCGGAAGCCAGCCGCTGGGATTACAGGCGCTCGCCGCTGCACCCGGCTGGGTTTTTCCATTTTTTTAAAGAGTCGGGGTCTCACTGTCGCACAGGCGAGTCACGAACTCCTGAGCTCAAGCAATTCTCCCTCCTCAGCCTCCCACAGTGCTGGGATTACAGGCGTGAGCCACGGCGCCCGGCCTCAAACTTTTTAAACAGGGGGCCAATTTGCTGTCCCTCAGACCATTGGAGGGCTGGACTATAGTTAAAAAACAAAAACAAAACTATGAACAAATTCCTATGCAGATGGCACATATCTTATTTTTAAGTAAAAAAACAAAACAGGAACAAGTACAATCACACTGCCTCATGTGGCCTGCGGGCTGCAGTTTGAGGACCCTGGAAGAGTTTTAGGTTGCTGTGAGCTGTGATGACACAGCGCTCTACCCAGGGTGACAGCTTGAGACTCTTTCTCAAAAAAAAAAAAAAAATAGTAATAATATGGCTCAGCGCCCATAGCACAGTGGTTACGGCACCAACTACATACACTGAAGGTGGAGGGTCCAAACCCAGCCCGGGCCAGCTAACTGCAACAAAAAAATAGCCAGGCGTTGTGATGGGCACCTGTAGTCCCAGCTACTCGGGAGGCTGAGGCAAGAGAATCACAGGGGCCCAAGAGTTTGAGGTCACTGTGAGTTGTGACACCACGGCACTCTACTGAGGGTGACATAATGAGACTGTCTCAAAATAAATAAATAAATAAATAGGCTTGGTGCCCACAACACAGTGGTTACGGTGCTGGCCACATACACCAAGGCAGGTGGGTTTGAATCCAGCCCTGGCCAGTTAAACAATGACAACGGCAAAAAAAAATAGACAGGTGTTGTAGTGGGCACCTGTAGTCCCATCTATCTGGGAGGCTGTGGCAAGAGAATTCCTTAAGCCCAAGAGTTTGAGGTTGCTGTGAGCTGTAACGCCACAGCACTCTACTGAGGGCAACATACTGAGACTCTGTCTCAAAAAAACAAATAGCGGCTCGGCGTCTGAGGCTCAAGGCATCTGAGGCTCAAGAGGCTAAGGCTCCAGTCACATACACCTGAGCTGGCGGATTCGAATCCAGCCCGGCCAGCCAAACAATGACGGCTGCAACGAAGAAAAAAAAAAAAATAGCTGGGTGTTGTGGCAAGTGCCTGTAGTCCCAGCTACTTGGGAGGCGGACGGAGGCAAGAGAATCGCTTGAGTCCAAGAGTTGGAGGTTGCTGTGAGCTCTGTGATGCCACACACTCTACCCAGAGCAAAAACTTGAGGCTCTGTCTCAAAACAAACAAACAAACAAAAAAACCAAATAGCGCAGCGGGTATCTGTGAGGTTGGTAGTGCGGGGCTGAAGCAGGCAGAGCGATCATGTCGCACAAACAAATTTACTATTCAGACAAATATGAGGTCAAGTAGTGGAGGACCAGTTTTCATGTTGCCCAAGGATATATAGCCAAGCTGGTCCCCAGAACACATTTGATGTCTGAACTGAGTGGAGGAATCTTGGTGTTCAGCAGAGTCAGGGATGGGTCCATTATATGATCCATGAACCAGAACCTCACATCTTGCTCTTCTGGCTCCCAGTACCTGAAGCTTTAAACAGCTGTCCTTTTTAACATCTTTCTGGTATTATTACATTGCCTTCTTGTTTCTCACTTTCTTCAATACACTGTTTGAATGTGCTGGTTACTGCTTTACTTCCTGAGTACAGCCAACCAGCACAGCACAGCCAGATGAGGGCCATAGCCTCAGGGGAGTGGTTCCAGAGCCACCTTGTGCTCTGTGTCCACAATGCATTTGGAGATAGAGGGAGTATCTGAGAGTAAGACCATGGCTGTTACAGGGATTGTGTAAACTTGATGTTTTGTTTTTTCCTGCTCCGTGTTTTATGTGTGGTGACTTGTGGATTTGTTGCAATGTATTGGAAACTTTCCATTTTATTCAAGAAATCTGTTTCATTTTTAAAAGTCTCGATTAGGGCAGCGCCTGTGGCTCAAAGGAGTAGGGCGCTGGCCCATATGCCGGAAGTGGTGGGTTCAAACCCAGCCAAAAACTGCAAAAAAAAAAAAGTCTTGATTAAAGAAGTTTTTATAATCTAAAATTAAAAATAAAATTAAATAAATAAATAAATAAAATAAAAATAACCAGGCATTGTGATGGGCTCCTGTGGTCCCAGCTACTTGGGAGACTAAGGCAAGAGGATCTCTTTAGCCTAAAAGTTTGAGGTTGCTGTGAGCTGTGATGTTACGTCACTCTACAGAGGGTGACAAAGTGAAATGCCATATCAAAAAAGCAATAAAAGGGTGGTGCCTGTGGCTCAGTGAGTAGGGCGCCCGCCCCATATACCGAGGGTGGCGGGTTCAAACCCAGCTCCGGCCGAACTGCAACCAAAAAATAGCCGGGCGTTGTGGCGTGCGCCTGTAGTCCCAGCTGCTCAGGAGGCTGGGGCAGAAGAATCGCAGAAGCCCAAGAGCTGGAGGTTGCTGTGGGTCCTGTGACTTCATGGCACTCCACCGAGAGTGGTAAAGTGAGACTCTGTCTCTACAAAACAAACAAAAAAAAAAAGCAATAAAAATTAAAAAATAAAATATATGGCAGCGCCCATAGCTAAGTCTGCAAGAGTGCTGGTGGTGGGTTTGAACCAAGTTTGCTAAGCAAAAATGACAGCTGCAATAAAAAAATAGCCAGGCTTTGTGGCAGGTGTCTATAGTCCCAGCTACTTGGGAGGCTGAGGCAAGAGGATCTCTTTAGCCCAAGAGTTTGAGGTTGCTGTGAGCTGTGATGTTCTGAGGGCAACATAGTAAGACTCTGTCTCTAAATAAATTAATTTAAAAAAAAAGAAAAAAAAATATATATATGTTTTTTAAGCAGGAACTCAACTTTATTGTGTCAAGCAGCCGCTTATATAGAGCGTGGGGAAGGGGCGGGGAAATAAGGTGGGGGAGGAGGTGCGTGACAGGGTTGGGCCAATGGCATGGTACCACGTTGGCTGTATCTAGGTAGAGGCAGTTTTAGGCTGGGCCTTGCTGAGTCATTGCTATGCGGAAGTAGCTCGATGGATCTAATAAAATATATTTTTGTTGATGGAACAGTTTTTTTTCAGTTCTACTATTTTGTCCTCATCACACAATCCCTCATATGCATCAAATTCGGCAGCATATTTTTGCATATAATGCCTTTTCATATTATAGTTGTTGAAAACTTGCACAAATTTCCTACAAATTTGGCTCAGCGCCTGTAGCACAGTGGTGCATACACTGAAGCTGGTGAGTTCAAAGCCAGCCGGGACCAGCTAGACAACAATGATAACTCCAACAACAACAACATTCCCTACAAATTATGCAGAGTGCCTTACTATGTGCCTTAACAAAAAAGTAGTCATCTGTCCACTTTTCATTGAACAATCTTCCTTTATCTGTAATTTTTTGTTTTTTTAGGTTCTGTTTTTTTTTCAGACATTGCAGAAGCCATGCTAGGATTAAAAAATAATAAAAGACTATACTTACTTTTATCATGAAAACTAATTGATAGGAAAAAAGAAAGCAAGGTTTGGGCCCTTCCACATCTGGGCTGCCAATGCATGGCGAGGTGGTGGCCCCATTGTAAAGCATGGTGGGCAACGTATGAGGCTCCACTGAGGTGTGGACGTACTCTTCAAAGTCAAATAAGAATGCCCTACCTGGCCAGGCACGATGGCTCATGCCTGTAATCCTAGCACTCTGGGAGACCAAGGTGGGTAGATTGCCTGAGCTCACAGGTTTGAGACCAGCCTGAGCAAGAGCAAGACCCCCATCTCTAAAAATAGCTGGGCGTTGTGGCAGGTGCCTGTAGTCCCAGCTACTCAGGAGGCTGAGGCAAGAGAATCACTTAAGCCCAAGAGTTTGAGGTTGCTGTGAGCTGTGATGCCACAGCACTCTACCAAGGACAACAAAGTGAAGACTCAGTCTCAAATAAATAAAAAATAAATGGGGGTAGCACCTGTGGCTCAAAGGAGTAGGGCGCCAGCCCCATATGCCAGTGGTGGCAGGTTCAAACCTAGCCCCGGCCCCCAAAAAATAAAAATAAATAAAAATAAATAAATAAATAAATAAATGAAAAGAATTCCCACCTGACTTCCAAATAACACCGAATGCCTAATGTTGCAAGGGTAGGCTGAAATATTAATTGCTGCCTTGCCAACTCACCATAAGCACATGTAATGTCTGATGGTCAATTCAATTATGCCTGGAGGATAACACCTGGAAGCCACACCTCACGGTAAAACTATAAAGCTACGCATGTGTACATATGTTTATTTTATGTGACATTGTGACAAGACATTGTCCTAATAAAGTTCACACTTGAAAACCTCACAATCAAGTTGTACCAAAACACACACACACACACACACACACACACACACACACACACACAAAAACTTCATAATGTTTTTTTTTTTGCAGTTTTCGGCCAGAGCTGGGTTTGAACCCACCACCTTTGGTATATGGGGCTGGCGCCCTACTCCTTTGAGCCACAGGCGCTGCCCAGCTTCACTTTTTAAGTAAGTTTATAATTTTGTGTAGGGTTGCATTCATAGCCATCCTGGGTTGTGTGTGGCCAGTGACTCCGGTTGAACACCCCTGTACACAATGGGGATACTAGTATCAGCTGGAAAAGGTGAAAAAAATAAAAAAGTAGGCTTGGCACCCATAGCACAGTAGTTACGGTGCCAGCCACACACACCGAGGGTGGTGGGTTCAAACCCAGCCTAGGCCAGCTAACCAACAACAACTGCAACAAAGAAAAAGCCAGGTATTGTGGCAGGCGCCTGTAGTCCTAGCTACTTGGGAGGCTGAGGCAAGAGAATCGCTTAAGCCCAAGAGTTTTTTTTGTTTTGTTTTGTTTTTTGGCAGTTTTTGGCCGGGGCCAGGTTTGAACCTGCCACCTCCGGTATATGGGGCTAGTGCCCTACTCCTTTGAGCCACCAGCAACGCCCTTAAGCCCAAGAGTTTGAGACTGCTGTGAGCTATGACGCCACAGCACTCTACTGAGGGCGACATAGTGAAACACTTTCTCAATAAAAATACATAAATAAATAAAGTAAACTCAAAGGAGAGACTCAAAAAGTAAACACTCACAGCCGAAGCTCTTCAAAAGACTTCACGGAGTAGAGGGGGGAGTTTGGATCCCGCTGCAGGACTTCCACTTGGTTTGTGTTATCGACAAGGTTGCTTCTGATCAGCTTGTTGAGTAAGGACTGGGCAGCTCTGTCC
>CAUYPK010004600.1:0-10128 GCA_963574355.1 Loris lydekkerianus
GGCCCGGCCTGAAACTGCCTCTACCTAGATACAGCCAATGTGGTACCATGCCACTGGCCCGACCCTGTCACTCACCTCTTCCCCCGCCTTCTTTCCCTGCCCCTTCTCCACAATAAAAAAATAAATAAATTAAAAAAAAAAATATATAGAATTATGACATTGAATCCCTTCAAGACTAAGCAATGAAAATCATAGTTGATCATGTGAAAACAATACATAGTGTTCTATGAAAACAGTGAAACCTTCAAGGTAGTGTATTTGTTAATTAGCTAAATTTAACCATTTCAAGGTATATATATATATATATTTTTTTTAAAGCATCATGTTATACACAATAAAAACATGCAATGTTATATGTCAATTAAAAAAATCATAGTATTCACATATATCCTGCACACATAAAAGCTAGTTTTTTCCTACAATTCCCTAAGTAAAACTAACCATTCCTACATTACCTTGGAAAGAGGAGAAAAGGTTAAAAAGCAAAGCGGCAATTTTTATCTAAGGCTCATGCATTTTATCACCGATGGCGTTTTCCTCTACTTCCTGTCATAACAAAAAAAAATGTAAATTGAAACGCTTTATTCTGAGAAACTCGCTACTGAAACAAAGTAGCTTTTCTAAACTCTTTCTAAATTTAATGCATTTAATTTAAAAATAAAATTGTGCTAATTTCTACAGTTTCTTTATCCTCCTAGAAGAATCTTTAATGAGGCTCTGTCACAGCTTATTTTCACTTTCATGTTAGTATAAATTAACACTTCATTAAAAAGTACCCATTTATTTAAAACAATGCTTTCCTTACTGCAAATGAAGGAGTAAGTATTAGCAACTATGATAAGGACCAAATAACAGACAGGAGCACTGAATCTTTAGAATATTAATACTCTGCTTTATTTTTATATTATGTACATTGACTATAGAACTGCTGCTTACAACCCGTAACCCCCACACATGCAAAAAAATGTTTTAAACACTAAGATTAAGATGATTTTATGTCTCATATGTAATTTTAATTTCAAAAAACTGAATCCCTGGCAAATATGTTCTAGAGAAATTTCAATATATTACAATTGTGACTGTACAATAGTGAATGTTCCCAGTAGTTTTAAAAATATATTGTCTATATACATATTTTATAATATCTTTTGTCTGATAGCTTTTGAAAATTATTTTGTTTATATTGATGACCTTATCATCTGGCATAAATACTTGAATATTATTGTCTACCAAATATCTATTAACAGTAAGTAGCACATTTATATCTATGTTTCTATTAATGCAAATAATTTACATGCATATTTGTATATATATTGTACATATATAATATTTATAATATCTCTGAGCACATATAAATTTATTGTAAGCACTTCATTAAGTTGGAATGCTAAGAAAGCCGACATTGGGAGGGCAGTTAGCACCCAACAGGTTTACTAGATTTTTTTTTTTAATTAAATCATTGCTGAGTACAATAATGCATTTATGTGGTACAATATGCTGGTTTTATATACAATTTGAAATACATACAACAAACTGGTTAACATTGCCTTCACCCCACGTTGTACATGTGCATTGTCAGTAATAATGTGACTGACCCAGTTGGAGCTCCCTTTAGAATTGTTCCAATTTGGGACAAGGGGATTAATCTACATTTATTAGTCATTGAATATAAGATGTCCAAGGGAAGAGGTATGACCCTAGGTTATGCAGTTTTTCATCAGGGAAATAAGTCCAAAAGAGGAATGACAGCTAAAAGCAATTCTCTGGCAGCAATATCTGTGACTGAAGTCATAGTGCATCAAAGCTGATGCCACAATCCAGTCTCCGACTGTTCAGACACATTTTTTACGTAGATTCCAGAAATATTTTCTTTGTCACTCTGATGGACTTGGGTTAAACTGAAAAGAGGCAGATTAGGTGTTCAACTAGAGTCCCTGGCATTGCAACTAATCTTAGGCCTGTACTAGGCACTCGTGGTTTGCTCTAATGTCTCTTTCAGAGTCATCTTATGCTCAGACAGAACTTATGATGACCATGGTGGCTTACTGATGGCATAGCCTAGATTTCATTCATCTCTGAGAAATCTGAGCCATCACTCATATAATCTTCTTATGTCAGGGTAACTGGATTTATCTATTAAACCTCAAAAGTAGGCAAAGCAGTGTTGAAAGGCATCATAATGACCCACTTGTTTTTTGTTTTTTTTTTGAGACAGAGTCTCACTATGTTGCTCTGGTAGAGTGCCATGGCATCACAGATCATAGCCCTCAAACTCTTGGGCTTAAGCGATTCTCTTCCCTCAGCCTCCCAAGTAGCTGGGACTACAGACACCGGTCATAATGCCCAGGTACTTTTTTGTTTTAGTTGTCATTGTTGTTTAACAGGCCCGGGCCAGGTTCGAACCCACCAGCCCCACTGTATGTGCCCAGTGCCCTCACTGTTGAGCTACAGGCACTGAGCCCATAATGACCCACTTGAATGCCAAAAACATTTCCTCTTATTTCCCTACCTCCTCCCAATAGTCAGGTTCATTTTTTCCTAACAAGATGATGAATCCCCTTCCTGCCTGCTAGATTTCTAACACAAAGTTCTTGATTTGCCTGAAGATCCTCAGTACTTTTTATTAAATAAGGGTGTTGCTACATGTTTCACAACATAAATGAGGCAAATGTTTTCCCTTTTGGGTACAAAAACTCAAAACCCACAAAAGCAAAAGTTCCAGGGACATGAAGCACAAATTTCACAAACAACTCAATGAATTTTTTCACCAGGGGAATGCCTCCTTCCCTAGTCTGTCTACTGTTCTCCACTCCACAAACAGGTAAACTCTTCAAGGATAATTTCAGTGAGGCAGCCAAAGCTGGCATGTGTAACATAGCTCAGTTCTCCTCTGCCCAATCCTACCTCCTTACTGTAATTTTCACTAAATGCCTCCCAAGAGCCCTCCATAGGATGATGTTAAATGGGATTATCTCTGCCTCCAGCTCCTGGATTTGGAACCATGTATATGTCCTATTGGGATACATCACCATAAGAATGTCTGTGATAGATCCTGCAGAATGGCATCCTACTTGTAAAATACCACAAAAGCACCATCGTGGTGTTTTTGCTACACCTGTGACTGGCCATTCCATTGCTCTTGCAGTCTTCTAGATTTTGGGTATTATGGTCCTGGGACACTCAGCAGATAGAATGGTCATGGTGCACGTGTTCACATTTGCTGGATAAGTGCCTATTCACCTGACGTGTTATGTGAAATTCTGTGCAAGAAACAAAAAAATTCTTTAAGTCTGTGAAAAGTAACACTGTCTGAAGGCAGGAGAGAACCAATACTAGTTGCAATATATGTCTGTTCCTTTTAAAAGTGAATGGCTTCACCTTCTAGTATGTAAGAGGTCCAAAATGGCCAATTTTCCACCAGGTATCCAGACGTCACCCTCAACAGTTGGAGGCTCACTGTTTCTTTCTGTTGCTGACAGTTTGAATATTGAAAATGGTAATAACTTCATCATGTTATATATGGAAGTTCATTACATTAGAACACTACATACCTGCCCCTGCTACCACAGTGACTTCCTTTTTTGTGCCTTTTTGTGTTAACTCTAGGATAGCCAACAACAGTAGTTGGCTGCCATCAACTGATCCAATTAATGTATCTAACTGGTTCTTTAGTGCTTATCCACAGTGGATGTCCTCTTTGGGGTATTTACATTTAATGGGATTTTCAAATGTTGTAGTCATTTTACTAACTATGGAAAAGTATGGGAAGGGAAGAAAAAGGGAGAGTTTAATGCTTAGCTCCTAATTTTAATGAAAATAAAATTATTATGTATAAAGCAAGATGTGATTTAGATGATTATCTCAAACCTTATGGAAGCTCATTAATAATAAATGGTAAAAACTGATTACAAGTATATAGAAGTGATTTAGAGATTAGAAAAGTGATAAAGACGCATGTATTAAAATGTTATAGCTATTTCATTAAATTCGCAAAAATAAGTAATGGACGAGATTCTTATTAGCAATGCTCAAAGACAAATGTCATGAAGGAAGCATTGCTTCAGAAATGTAAAGAGCATTTTTTAAAGGCTACATTTAAATAATTTTAAAGTGACATTACAGTCACCAAAAAGAAAAATAAAGACATTATCAAATAAAGACATTTTCACATACTACCACAAATTATGGGTCTTGAAGGTCTGTCAATCATCCCTTCATGGGCTTTGCATATATGAGCTGTTCAAAATTAATGACTAATTAGTAGCTCTACCCAATAAGATTTATTACTTTGTCTGAAATTAAATTATGCACACTAATCTTACCCATTAAAAATCAAGATACAATGAATCCTCTCATGATGGAAAAATAATCTACTTCAAAAGGTGATTGCCAAAAACCTACGCTAAGAATCTCACAGTTGAAATAGCAAAATGCTAACATCTGAACAACTGTATCAGTCAGTATATTACAACAATCTCTGCCTCTCTTCTTTCTTCTTCTCTCTCACTCCCGCCCTCATCTGTGTGTAAACAAATATATGTGCTTGAATATAAAGTCACAGATACAAATACACATGCACACACACAGATTTTGGAAAACCTGAAATGTTTACCTAATTCGGAGCAGGGCGATGCCTTCATATTCTTGTTCTTTGCTCAGTTTTGTCTTGTTTTATATGAAAAACAAAAATATTTACTTCAATTTTTTTACTATTGAAATATGGTTCATATATGTCTGCTCTATAAAATGTTTTACCGCTGCAACATCCTCTCTTATTTTTCACAATTTGAGAAGCTTTAATGATCATCCTAATCTATTTGTAATCATTTTCCCTACAATGGCCTATTTCAACTACGTGTTGCATGGTTTATACCATTCTTTTCTTGTTATATACTGCTCTTCTCAATAACTAATCTGCCTGGCCTTCGTCTATTGACCAAATCACGGAGTGAACGTCACAAGAACTATCTGAAGAAACGCTTTTACCACTATCTCACATATCATTCATGGGAGAAAAATTCCACACAATTATTCTACCCCTCATGTATTCCTTAAAGGGTCAACAACAGGATTCCAGTTCCTGTAGTAATGTATTACTTGCACGGACAATTTTAATGTACAAGACACCCATCTCAAATTAGTACCAGGCTATATCAGAAAAATCTCTTATATTCTTAAATGAATGTTTTCCACGGGCACAGTGGCTCACGCCAGTAATCCTAGCACTTTGGGAGACTGAGGCAGGAAGATCTCTTGAGTTCAGGAGTTCGAGATAAGCTTTGGCAAGAGAGAGATCTTATCTCCCCTAAATATAGAAAAAAATTGGGGGGTGTTGTCAAAGGCTCCTGTAGTCCTACCTACTCGGGAGGTTAAAGCAGGAGGCACTTGAGCCTAGGAATTTGAGGTTTCTGCAAACTAAACTAACACCAGGACACTCTAGCCTGGCACAAAAGAGTGAGAATCTGTCTAAAAAATAAATAAATAAGCAAACAAATGAGAATGTTTTTTTTTTTTTTTAATTAGAAACATTTCATCAATATTTTCTGAAATAAAACCATAACATCTAACTATACAGTAGAATGTGCATATTCAGTTTTATTAGGAAAACAATTTTTATTTTAACCTTAATGCATTCGAAGGTATTGTTTCTGTATTTCTCACAAAAAGAAACATATTCCTTGGGTGTTAAGAGGTATCTTCCTTACCTTGTCTCCAGAGATTGATTCTTGATTGATTTTTTAAATGAAGAATGAAACTTCCTTACCTCTATTTAAGACAGAATCATCTTTCTTTAATGATTTGAGTTGTAGAAAAATTTGGCAATGCATTCTGTTTTAACTACATTTGCCAAAACAAGTTAATATAAATTTTTTTTAAAAAAAGTGAAAAAGATGGGTGACACCTGTGACTCAGTGAGTAGGGTGTCGACCCCATATCCTGAGGGTGGTGGGTTCAAACCTGGCCCCAGACAAACTGCAGCAACAAAAAAAATAAAATAAAATAAAATAACTGGGCATTGTGGGGGCTGCCTGTAGTCCTAGCTACTCGGGAAGCTGAGGCAAGAGAATCGCCTAAGCCCAAGAGGTGGAGGTTGCTGTGAGCTGTGATGCTACAGCCCTCTACTGAGGGCAACAAAGTCATACTGTCTCTTTAAAAAAAAGGAAAAAGATTTGTGTGGTAGGCTAGGAAAACAGTGAAATTGCAATATGAAAGAAAGACCTAAGAGAGAAGCTATGCTGAAAGATATGTTGAGCAATCTGGCCAAGGAAAGCCCCTTTGAAAGGTTATGATTCCAAGCACAAGAGATTGGTAGCTTAGTGTTCGTACCTTCTGAATGTCTAGTCTTTGCCTAAATAAACATTTTTATATCACTTTTTCCCAGGGCTTATATCAATAAATTTTCCTGTCCTCATATGGAAATGGTTATTGCTTGCTATGTGACATAATTTATGATTCATCACTATGTACATGTATTATGAAACATATCTTCAGATCGTCTGTCAAGTCAGCAGAGAACCTCTACCTCTTCCAGCAGCACAGTGGGAAAAATGTTCTGTGCATGCACTTGGGCTGAGTTAAATACAGAGATGGAGTGAGAATGGGAGACCCACCTCCGCTAGCAAGCAAAACCTCAAAAAGTGGTTGACAAATGTTAAGTACAAACAAGGGTTCCAAATCAATCCATAAATAGGGAATGAGCCTTCCATTTCATTCTCTAAATAAGTATTTGAAAGTGTAGTGAGTAATAGCTACAGTATTCTTATGCATTATATTTTGGATAAAAAATATTGTGCAAAACTTATATTTCTCAAATATTATTAATGTTTATTCCTTCTAGAACTGGATGGTTTACACTCATCCATATTATGTTTCATTTTTCTATTTTATCTATTTTGCATGTCTAGTATCACAATAATAAATTTTCAACTTATTTCCCAACAAATACAGAGTATTGAAGATGTATTTTGAATTAACAGACTTCTGTTTGATTGCTTTTCAGCCTAACCATCACTTGTGAGGTTTATTGCCTGTCTTCCCACTTGGTCCATTGGGTCCTAAGTTCTAGTGACTGAACTTTTCAAAATGAACTCTAGGGAAGTTGAAGAGTATCTTCTTGCTTTGGGTTCTTATATAAGCTGGAAATCTTTCTACTTAGTAAAATGGGTCAGAACAATATAATTAAATTATATATTTTGTTTATAAGTTTGAAAAATCCCAATAATTATTGTGCTTCTTTTAGTAATAGTGAGAGAATGGAACTATAATTTTTTTTTTTTTTTTAACTTTAGGAGGAACATCCAGACATACTCACACACATGCACACATATACAGTGATTCCTAAAAACTTCACTTAGGAAAAAAGAGTCCTGAATTTTCATAAGGTTAATCTCTCAGCCTCCGGAATGTGTAAGTCCCACTACCTCATTCAGGTCACCTACTTCTTTCTACATCATAAATGTCATAGACCAATATACTATGTTACATGGTAGTGCAATGATCAGTGTCCCTATGGATTAATTAGAAATTGTAACGGCAGGGTTGATGGAAAGCAGAAGCAGGAAAATGAGGGTATACCACTGTTTCTTGATAGAGTTAATCAAATTGCATCTGGTGTTTCCTCTTAAAGAATGGAGTTAAAAGCCTTTAGCAGATGGATAGCTTTATACCAGGGGATGCATTAATTTTCTCCACTATAATTTTTCAAGACCCCCATCTGTAAAGACAAATCAGGTTAGTTATGTATGAATATGCTATCTACTTTTCAAAAGTTTAATAGTAGCACTTATTTTTTGCAATTTACTCAGGAATGTTGTGATACTATTTTTTTAAATAAGTTTAGTTTTAGAGGTCCAACTTATCCCATTCCAAGACAATAACTTCTATTTCTAAGGTCAGGAGAATAAGGTGGTGTTTCTGTTAACTGCTAAATATACATATTTGAATAACATATCAGGATCTGAAAAAGTCTTCATTGGTTGGGTTGATAGATAGAGAAAATCTACAGTGAGATGGAATGAGTTCCAAGACCACAGTGTTCACTCTGGATCACCAGGGATTACTGATAGCTCAGAAAAAGTGTCTAGTAATTAATGAAATAATTGCAAATGTTTCTTCCTTAATAAACACAAACAGTGATAAATAGTCAAATGTTCCTTCAGATGGATTGTTAAAATGGAATTAGGTGGAATTATAGTATAAACTTAAGATTTTATAATAACATGGGATATTTCCTTAAATCTTAAGTTCCTTGCTTTTTCTACCTTCTTTCAAGGGACACTGCCACTATCAACTTAATAAGTCTGAGACTTGGGAAAAAGGGCAGGACTCTATATTCTCATTATTCATATCTTAGATGGCTGGTCATCTCCTTCTGTCCTAGGGAAAAATTATTTCCACCAATAGCTTAGTATGCCACACATCCTAATTATAGTCATGCTGTCTACCATGGTAATTATGTACACCTGAGGTAATTATGTCACCTACAGATGTTTGGTGATGTTTCTTTCCTTCTTACACTCTAGGGTCTCATCATCTGCACTGGAATTAATTAGATAATTTCAAGCACCTCACATATTTAAACCTATCCTATAGGGAATAACCGTTACAGTATTTTCAATGATAATACTATGATGTATTTCTCAATGTCATTGTAAAATAAACAATTCATTGGTTTACTGGTTACATAACTATTTTTGAAAGTCGCATATAATAAATGATCTTTCCTATTTATCCTTTCTTAGGTTTTGTAGTTCCTTCCCCTTTACCATGCACAAGGAATTCCAGCCATCACAATTTCAATAATCATAGATTCAGTTTGACTTTTTTGGTCTAATCTACTATCCAAGTAAAGAGATGGAACCATTCATGCTGGTAAAAACTCTGATATATATTTCATAATCTTTGTTAATTTTTCTTGAAGTCTGATTTCTATAGGGAAGTTCAATACAATATTATGTTTGATTTAAACTATTTTACTGCCTAATACCATAGATATATTTTTGCTTCTGAAAAGAAGACAAATATTGTGTTATTCACTATGTAAAACTTTTTTTTTTTTTTTTTTTTCAGGTTATAAATAGGGAAAACTTGTGAATGTCAGGGAAAGCCTTGACCTTAAGTGAGACCATTGTAAGACAATCAGGGATAATGTTCAAAAGCAAAGACAGAAAACCTTCTTATACTGACAAGGCAGGCACAGAGGCTTTGAGAGGACTGTGATATTCACTGTTATTCAATTCCATCCCAATGTCCTTATTGCCTTCACAGAGTCCAACTCATTCCCAGCCAACTTTTTGATAAGGGACTGAGTAAAATGAGCTTGGCAATATGAGTTGCCATATCTGAGTAAAATGAGCTACTGAAATCACACTATAGCTTAATAACCTTCAAGACAAGCTTTATTTTCACTATAAGGTTTTATCATAGCAGTTGCCATATCTGTAGAAGCCTTGCCTTCCCTAGGATCTTCATTTTAGGGAGTAGAAATAATAACATAATTGTTTGGCCTCTGTGTAATGTAAATAAGTAATATCCTATCCACAATGCACGTTTGGATCTTTTTCAACCTACCTATTCAGAGAAGAAAATCCAAACTCCCATAGTACTAAATGTGGTTGTTTAAAGAATCATTCTTTTATACAAAACATAGGTTAAGGAAAACTTTATTTCATCTAGCATAGGAATGGGAGATATATCTGACAGTGTTAAGTAGCTTACTGAATGATGTGGGTGGTTAAAAAAATTACTCTAGGTTGATCTCTAACTTCTTTTTTTTTTTTTTAATATAATTTATTTATTTATTTATTTATTTATGTATTTTTATTTTATTTATTTATTTTTTTTATTGTGGAGAAGGGGAGGGGAAAGAAGGTGGGGGAAGAGGTGTGTGACAGGGTCGGGCCAGTGGCATGGTACCACATTGGCTGTATCTAGGTAGAGGCAGTTTCAGGCCGGGCCTTGCTGAGTCGTTGCTACGCGGAAGTAGCCCGATGGATCTACTTCTAGTCAGGCTTGGGAAGTTGCACTAGGCCTCAGGCACATGGCAGGGCCCAACAATTCCCTCTTTTGTTTTTTGTATGGAGGAAAAACATAGCCCCTGTCTTAGGTTGCCTGCTCTTGCAGTTTCAG